>JAMKCH010058328.1:0-29303 GCA_023653785.1 Ophioderma brevispina | reverse complement strand
CTACTTTTCGAGCTACGTCAAAATCTTAATATATAGCCAATACATAGCAAAATATAGAGTCTGCTACCTGGAGCCCAGGGTGATGGAGGGACCTGACGCAGGGAACTACCGTACGGGTATGTGCGAACCTATCCCCTATCTCTAGAGTTGCTAGAGCCCATTTGAAGCATAATTCAGATATTTCCTAAATCTAACATCAAAGAAAAAAATCACCAAATTTATATAGGCCTATATGAATGTTTAGGTATTTTAAAGGGCCGTACTAATGGCCTCGTCCCCAGAACCACATGCAGATTTTTACCTTGAAGTGCCAAAAGTTGGTAAAGAAACTGGGTAAGATTTTTCTCATTAGGACCTACAGCGAAAGTTTAAGATTTATTGGTTTGACGTTGTGACTAAAGTCTGCCCGATTTTGGTGGTCGACAATTTACGGAGTAAGCTATACCATGTATACATGTAGGTTTACAAAATTCACGTTTAGCTTTCCCATCAAAACGGATTGAAATATCGGTGCGAAACTTTACAGAAGGGGGTTTGGCGAAGGCCATTCTATAAACTTAATAGGGCAATCCTCATTTTAATCGGCATAACCTAGGCCTACAAGGATAAGATCAAAAGAAACCTAATAATGACAAAATGACAAAGATTTATCCATTTTAAACTCGTACAGACAATAACTCGAAATGAAGGTGTTTAGGAAAGTAGGGGTAAGAACATTTAGTTATATTTAAGTAGTTTCCCCTTGTTCAAATTTCTAAAACATGTTTGGGGATTGAAAAATCAGTGTGTCATAATTCTAAGCACCCCAAAACATATTTTTATACGTAATCAATTGAAGATTTATATCTTGAAGATATCTGAGACTCGTGTTTCTTTCTTTCTCCAATTTTTCGTTGGAAAAAACTCATAAGAATTCTACAGATTCTTTAAATTTCTATTATTGACACTATAAGCGACCTGGCCTGGACTGAACTATTATTATTTGAAAAACTGAATTTAGTATATAGATACAGGTATTGACAAGAGGCAACATTATACTTTTATTGTACTTATTTTTTGACGGCCCAACTTATAGCGGATTGGTCTTTTTTTTTCCTTTTTTTTGTTGATAAGAAAAAATGGCAAAGATATGATTTTTGACCGCAGAACAGCAACCATATCCAAAATCCACTAAAATCATCTTTGATGAAAATTTAGAGTTTGAAAGAGAATCACGGCTCCGGGCAAAGATATACAGGGTCACATTTGAAAACGATATGATGGTTTAAATGTAGGCCTATAACATCGGATTTGCTATAATCCTACCGATTAAAAAAAAATAAATGTAGGGCCTATGCCAGTTTGCCTATGTCCACTTGAGAAAAGGGAAGATGACCATGCTTACCACTATCTCGTTATTATATTTTGCAAACAAAAATTTTTACAAACAAATTTTCTTTAAAACACAGCCAAAATTGTACTTGGCCTTAAAAACGACTGATTTTACTCGATTTTGGCATAGCCAGGATAATTACGCAACCTGGGCCTATACATTCCCGTGAAAAATAGGAAACCACCTTCACCTATATTAGACTTCCATAAATTTATACTTTATGGATTTATAGAGGGAATATCAGAGTAGTATCGGGTTCTAACAACAAATTATATTATAAACAAACAATAACTAACGTAGGCTAAATAATCTAATTCTTAAATACAAAGCAATCGATTTAATATCGCACATTCGCTTGCAAATGTGCAACAGCTGCAATCCATGAGTAGCGTACCCGCGTGGCTTGAACACAGACTGAGCGCAGCGTAAGTTTTACTTTGACGCGCTCATCTCACGCATAATTCAGTGTGTACTTTTTTGTACAACACGTGTGAATAATTCATGAGGTGGTTTAAGGGCCAGAATAGCATCGCGTCACATTCTGCGTCATGGAACAAAGAGGGGCGTTTGGATCGTAAATTTGCGCGAGTTTCCGATCTTACGCTTCGATTCTTATCTATGCACTGCCCGACGAGAAGCGTCCTCAGATTTTACTGTTCAGACTATTTGATCCACCAATCAAGGTAGTTTTGGAGCCAAAAAGGGGGACAAAAACACTTTCAGATTGATTGTGTGGGAGCAAAATCCCCTCTCGCGGGGGGGGGGGGGGGGGGGTCCCAGGTACGCCATCGAACTAACCATGAATTCAGCAGTGCCAACAATACTGGGCAGGGGGGGGGGGAGGAGGGCGGATTTATTTGGACATCCCTCGGAAAATTAGCCAGTCTATATAAAATGCCCAGTAAAAATGTTAGATATAATTCTATGGTAAAAGGCTCATGATTACGGTCATTTTTGCGATTAAACTGTGCGAAAATGGTTCAGTGCAAAAGGCCACACCAAAAAAAACGCATTAGAGTAAAACCTCACGAAAAACATGCGATCAACTATGACAAATCAGGTCTGGAAAGGAAATGTGAGCAAAATGTGGTGCGAGATAAGCCATATCCTGCCAATACGTCGGTACGGTATACGTGGTGTTCATTGAGCGCCGTAGTCTTCCTGTAAGGCCGCTATGTGTGTAATAAAAATCCGATAAATCATCAATCAATCATCAATCAATCAATCAAGATTTATATTCACGGAACACAATCAACAGAGTTGTTTTTCACTGAGGCCGTGAGGCAAAGATATACATACTAACACATCCATGTTAAAACCCAGGTACATGTAAGATTGGCATGGGGGAATTGGGTAATGTAAAGTACAATGTAAAACAGTATTGTAAAATTGTGGAAAAAGTGAGCTTATAAGAGCCACTAGGTTGCAATTTATTTTTAAGTTTAGATTTAAAAATGTTAGAGGAAGATGATCTCGGTAATTCATCAGTTTTTCGATCGAAAAACTGAGTTTATCAGATAACTTAGTTTATCAACGAAAAAAACTGGTTTTCCACATCGAAAAAACTGAGTTTATCATAAACTCGGTTTTTCAACTGATAAACTGAGTTTTTTGGAAAAAAAAACAGTTTTTTCAAGAGAAAAAATGGGTTTATCGATAATTGAGTTTATCGATTAAACTCAGTTTTCGATTTGGAAAAACCTAGTTTTTCGATTGATGAACTCTAGTTTATCGCTAAACTGAGTTTATCGGATTTATTACACAATAGCTTGCCATACACTCGTGTGGCGTGTTTACGTTAGTGATGCGACCCTCGTGGAGTCCACGAGGCGTGGTAGGACCCCATATAATGAGAATGAGACTAAATTTGAATAAAAAAAGTTCTAGCAGTCTAGGATTTGAAATGGCGCGAAAAAAATGGAATTTCCAAATGAATTTTCTCCAAATGTCTTCTACAAACTAAAAGTTCGAAGAACAACAAATTGCTTTAAATGATTCTTCTTGCCGTCTGGTAAAAATGGAATGAATTCATCAAGCGGTTGGAGGAAGCAATCAGGCAAATAATGCCATTTAGGGATTTTTCATAGAGCTCCACAGAAGCCTGACAACCTCCAAATTCCCAACTCTAGTATCGAACCATCGGGCGTCCTTCACCCTGACTGGGCCTGTGTATATTAAGCTGTGTTGACTGTGTGCCGACTTTTCCGTGTAAAGGGTACGAATGAACATGCCATGTAAATATTAATGAGAATCAAAAATCATGTAAGAATTGGTCAAAACATTATTAAAATTTGTTATTTTCGTAATTCCACTTTTACTTCTTGACATGATTTCAATTAAGCCCGTGCGTTGTTGACTTATTTTTTAGGCAAATTTTCACTATCAGATCATGTAGAGATCGTGTAAATGTATCGTACTGACTGAGTAACTTGCAGTAGGAGCAGAATAGGCCGTAAAGATCTTCACAATTAGCATTCGCGAAATCTTGAAGTAAATCTAAAATCGATCTTATGTAGTCATCATTTTGGGAGCCTTTGAGTTGCTAAAGAATTAGAATAGGATAAAAAATCAAACTGCGGAACAGAAGGTTCATCTTCCATTACCGTATTTTAACTTTTAAACAGCCCGTCGTGCGACAAGTTGCCACTTGGGTGGTGGCTTCTCGTGGTGATTAAATATCTGAAGTTGCTACATTGCATCGTCGTTAACTCGAGGTGTATTGCCGCAAACTCCGAGGTGTATTGCCGCAAAACTCGAAGGTGAATTGATGCAAACTCAGAGTTGAATTGATGCAACCTTGGGGTGCATTGATACAAAATCGTGTGTGGCGCTGTAAAATCCAAGCGGTGCTTCCCAACTTGAGGAGGTTGGGTTGTCTGGCGTGCCATACTTACAGTTACAGCATTCAATAGCCCTATCACGCCTGTTCGAGCGCGAATTTTAAAAGCACAAGCCCTGCAGGTGCTCACGCATACTCAGGCGCGAACCAGACCTTGGCCTCCGGGGGGGGGGGGGCGGCAAGACTCAAGAATTTCCCAATTTTTTTCCGGCTCGCTCGCTCGCAGGGGTAGACCATATTTTTCCATTCTCCCCCGGTTCTTCTCGTCCATTTTTTAGCTTCTCCCTCCCATTTTTAGTTGTCCGGGGGGTGGGGACGTCTCGCCCCCCTGCCCCCCGCTGGTTACGCCACTGCGCATCTGCCGGGCACAGCGGTGGAGGTCAGTAATCTCAGCAATCCCGGTCAACAGGGACCACATCACGACGGGCAACACAATGGTGTTTAAGCGCATGCGCCATATCAATAAAAATGCTAAGACAGCCTGTGACTCTTCAATCAGCTGTAAACTCCCTGCGAGTACGATCTTCCCCGGGATCGTAACAAAAAATGAGAATATAAATCCTTACTCTAAAGTTCAGAAGTGACGTTTGTGGCTTTATATTTTAAAGAAATACTCAGTACTACCTGGATTTAATTAATCCAGAACAAAACTGTTAAGGTATACAGTGACAACTTAACTGAAAACTGCTTCAACTAGACTCAGTTCTCAGACGGGATCATACCCATACACTTCGCAGGGGAAATCATCAGGTTTGGAAGTCATCCTAATATATATGTACTCATTAGAAACATATCGACTGAAAAAAAAATCAAGCACATGGAATCGAATGCATTTAAAGGCTAAAAATGCCCAACATAAAATATTACCGAAGTTTTGCAAAATTTAATAAGCGTGCCAAATTGCACCTGGAAAGAGAAATCATTCAGGTTGTGCTATCAAAAACACAAAATTACAGTTTTAAAGGTACCATTCGCAAGAGGACACTCCCCCATCACTGCTGCTAGATGTTTTAATTCACCAATTTAAATACAAAGTATTATTTTAATGCTTAAATTTAAATTTCCTCACCCAAATATCCATAGCGTTACAGAACCATGAAAATTATTGATTGCTGATACCCCCCCCCCCCCCCCCCCGTTCAATCGACAATTGAAACCAGGTAGTACGCGCTGCGTAGATGTGATTTTTTTAGTGAAGCGCCTTGTGTCATACAGCGTTTGCTACGCTCGCGTGCGCCTGCCAATGTTGCGTCTCGATGCGTATGATCGTTGCGTTAAACGGGTTGTTCGATTGTTGTCACTGGGTGGTGGCAGTCCTTTCTTGTTGAAAAACGCCTATCGCGAAATTGGTTAAGATGACTCCTTTATAAGCCAGAAAGCTGTTTTAAAGGTACCATTTCGTGATTTCAACACCTTCTGTTTTATTCATGATCACTAGCTATCCTGAGAAAAGCTTTCTCAAAATTTGAGTTATCCCGATCTTGCGGTTTCTGTCGTTATGAGCAAGTGCTCGTTTCCCACGGTCCATAGGCAACTGTGCTGCTGCCAATGTCTGTTCCGTTTACAGACAGAAATACAAAAATTGCGAATTTTTTACAGATGAGACGGAATTTGCATGTAAGATTGGGCACACGTGGATTATAATGTTAACAAGTTCAGATGATATAATATCTCAAATTTTTTTTTATGTAAGTCGGGGGGGACGAGGCTGTGATCAGAAAATGGCCTTTACTGGCGACACTATCTTTTGCATGGAAGAAACTCGGCCCTTCAGCCTTGTTCTTCACTTTAAAATAAATGGTATGCCTTGTGGTTTCAATTTGTTGTAATAGAGCAGTAGTGGCTCCCAAAATATACTTATTCTCTAAAATTTAGTGCAATTGCTTTTCTCATATCCAAATGGCTGGGACTGTTTAAACTCAAATGTAATCTGATGTTTTTTTTGGTGATTTGATCCGGATTTGATTCCATGTGCGGGAGAGCCCAAGGCAAGTTCTTGGTTTGCCCCATGATTCAGAGTTTTTGACAACATACCCATCGCATTTACGAGCTTTATTCCGTCAGTGAGTTAGGGGGTCAAGGACGTCAAGGTGACCAAACCAAGACATTCCTGAACATACATGAAAAAAGTCGGACCACCAGGAATCGATCGCGGTAACAACACCTTCTTGGCTGTGTTTTGACTGGAGCCTATGATGCATGACTGCCTAATCCACCTGCTTGCAATGACAATATGAATGTCCACAGTAGTTTGAGTTCAGTCCGAGGTTCTGCTTTGGTGTGACAAGATATTCCACGTTGGGTGGGGCCGTATCTCTGGACTGTGTCCATGGACCAAGCTTTCGTGTACCGAACTTACACTGTAGATGTACAGTGTGTATGGCGTTGCTGAATGCTGGTTCAGCCTGGTTGAACAGTGGACTAACAGTGAAAGCCATAAACCAAATGCTATAGTATGATAATTCAAAAACACATCATAAACAGAGCATTTGAGCAATTGCCGTTCACGAACAATACCTGTCTAGCCTTTGATGGTGATGAGATTCTGCATAGCCATCAATGATCCTATATAGGGAGATTGGACACTTCGCCTAAATTACATGGTGAACGATGTTGTTGTAAACGCTGATACGTCATCCAAAATCATACATGGAAAATAGCGCCGACCTGCGTCCAGTAGGTAAACTCAAGCAGACGATGGCGGCTAACGCTGCAGAAACTATACGAATGATTACAAGGAACCTAGATTTTGAAGCAAAGTCTTGCCATTTAATGGAAGACAGAGTGGAAAATGAAATGAAAAAAAGGTGTTTGCTACAACTAACATTTCATAAAAATATGTGGTGAAAAGCTAGATCCGTAATTTGGGGCAGTTCTACTTTTATTCATCGCACCATAAGAGCCCTTGTGGAAGAGGGCGAACATAATATTAACATGTCCGTTTGTACTTGTGTCCGGAACTTTTGAGTACCTTCCATTCGTTTTCCTTTTTTTTTTGTTTTTTAAGTGTCACAAAAATCACTAGTTGGGTCTACATTACATCGGGTACATGTGGTAGCTATGAATTACTTTTCCAATGATATCAATTTATCTATAGATGAAAGACAAAACATATGGCCGAAATTTTATTTTTCACATGTTATAATTTAAAATTTGACTGAAGTTTATAATAATCCTAGTGTTGTGACCATAATAAGATTTTAGTGCTTGGCCAGTTTTGGTGTAAAATGGCCTAAAATATAAAAGATTTGAGTGGCCTTTTACAATGACACCTTATTTTGAAAAATATTCTTTATTTTAAGTATCTTGTGAGAATAAAGATTATTGAAATTGAAATATGACATTTAAGTAGCTTGTGAACTGAGGTGATGAAATCTGTAGACTTGTATCAAGATTTATTTTGCGGGGAGTATCTTAAAGGGCCATGGCCGATCGCTAATGCCTACGTCCCAGAAGCCCCAGATTTACCGGGAAGTGGTCAGTGCGCAACATTGGTATCGGAAGAAAGCTACTATTTGGCTCTAAGTAAAATCTTAGAGCCCAAGGATATTTGGTTGGAAGTTATGAGCGAAAATGTGCCCCATTTGGTCGACCAGTAAATTTTACACAGGACTATATGGGGCTACATAAAATCACGTTTTTGATCTTGCATCACGACGGATTGAAATACCGGCGCGCGAAACTTACAGATGGGTAACTTCAAGCTGAAAAACTTCATATTTTTAAATCGGGCTATCCCCTTTTTTAAAAAAAAAGTGGACTTTTTTTTAGTAAGAGTGGGACCTACGGCCCCCGGTCTTTCCACCCCACTCAGTGGTCCTTTTCAACATCATTACACCAAAGAGAGACTTTCTTTGTTATGAAAGTTTTTCCACATGTTAAAGTTTTAATCACACAAATTCAGCGAGAAAGGGACTTGTGGCCCTTGTGGAACTTGGGGGAGGAAATGGGGAATTTAGTTTTTGCAAATAGTTTTACAAACTCTTATTATCCAAATATTGAATTCAATTTAATTAAAGGATTTCATGAAGATATCTTATTTGTTTTCTTTCAATATTGAAAAAAACTATGTGCCACTTATATTGGAATAGGGAGTATGTCCACTTTTCAAAGTCCCAAAACGGGGGTGGGCGGTACTCCTAAAACGAAGTGACGGGGGATGTGCGGCACTATTGACCATTTTTTAAACCTCTGTCACTGAAAAGACCCCCCCTTTTTTAAATCTGTCAATGAAAGACCCCCTTTTTAAACCTGTAACTGAAAGACCCTTTTTTACTCTCAGGTGATGCTCCCATTTTTAATCAAATGTTACTGAATGACCCTTATATTTTATTTATTGCTCTAACAGAAAGCCCCTATTGTTCACTGATGGAACTTCAGCATATGGTGCCCTCACTGAAGGACCCCCTTTTTTTCACAAAATGTGAGAGGATCGTGATTGACCCCCAAGTCCTCACCCAAATGACCCCCTTTTTTCCCTGAAAGTCTTCCTCAGCGAATGGCCCCCCACTTTGAAAAGTCCAATTCGGCACATCCCAGGCCCGTCAATTTCATATATGAGTGCACTCCCTAGGGTCCCAAACCAACACGGTGAGCCATAATATCCATCGGGAGACACCTTTAGATTCAAGGCAAATGGTAGTTTGCGCCAAAATTTTATTTACCCTATAATCATGATTAACCAAATGGGGAATCCCGACTGCCTTACGCAGGATTTACTTTTTTTTAGGGGGGGAACTAACCCTCTTCAATGGCCCTTGTTTGGACACATCACATCACGAAGAAGTGAATTTCTTTCAAAATTTCTCTAAATTTTGAAACTTTTTTATCACCAAAATTTGGCAACAACAGTGGATCGTTTGTCAAATTGTGGAACGGGGTGTCAGTCTGCATTCCCAAAGGTCACGGAAAAATGGAAATGAGAAGTTAGTGAGCTGAAATGGCAAGGTTTCAAACTGACATTCAGGATTTTGTGAGATAATAGGCCAATACTATTGAAGTCACTATTACCCATGCTTTTAAAATGACATACCAAAATGTTTAGGTCTTCAAAATGTAAATATGTTAAAGATTCCGTTCCAGTAAAATTTTGTTTTATATATTTTTGTGTGAAATCAAAGGTCCATAATCTCAAAATGACCAAATCGTAAGAACATGATATATGACCAGATTGCCATTCCCATAATCATTATAAAACCAGTTGTTTATATTGGATAGCCCTCGGCAAGAGTTCCAGGAGTCCCCTCCCCAAGATTTCTGAAACCTTATTCCTGTGGTTTTTCCGTCAATGCTGCCAGAATTCATCAAGCCTGGGACGGGGGGGGGGGGGGGCATATGAAATCTTCCATTCACCCTCCTCCCCAATGAACACAAGGTTTGCGGCAATTTAACAAAACCAACATACTGAAAGAGCTTCCGATTTCCATTTTTACCCCATACTGCACAAGTCACACAACCAAACATATCATTCAATCAATCATTACCTCACGTAAGATTATTAATTTGTCATCATATTGATGAAAAAAAATGAAGTCTACCATACCTAAAAGAGTCAATGCAGTCTAGGAAATTTAGAAGTTAGGACGTCGACCGTCAACACAATGTAGGGCAGTACGGTACATCGTGCTTCGGCCCGTCTACACTGACACTGTGCACTCACTTTCACAATTAACAGTTCATTTATTCAAAGGAAATTACTAATAACATTATTTAAACTTATGTGTATTTGGAATCAAAAAAAAGGAAGATGTCGTGATTTTGGGGGGTTATTTGTGCAATTAACAGCTGAAACACTAGACTTTCGATCTCGTCGCATTGTGCTTCTGCACGTATGCTGACGAGGTGTTTTCATATGTTACCTACCTGACGCCTGGAGCGCCCTTCCCCATGAACCCCACTTCCGTTACACAAAAAAATGGGGGAGTGTCCAATCTTCCAGAATGGGCCATGACTAGCATGCCCAGCAAGGCGGCAACAGAATCCACAGCACATTTGCAGACATGCCGTCATGGCAGAGCTGTGCCATGGTGCTGCAGCAGCTCCGGCAACAGCATTATTACAATGCAACTCACAGCAATCCTCTCCTGTCCAGCGCGGCTTTTGTTTCAGATTTATAATCGTTGGTAGCTTATTTACGAGGGTTGACGATGATGCGAATGTAGACAAATCACGACTGGCCGGCTCGGAACTCGGTGATGAAAAAAATCTGTGGCCGATGGGTGACGAGCTAAATATACTGGTCCATCTCTGTAACAACACACACTACGCTATAATAATCTATTCCACGCAATCAAAACTGATTGTGGTCTGGTGAAGAAGAGAGGAAGGCAACGGCAAATTTGAAAACTGTTTGAAACTAAAATCCCCAAAAAATTAAATTTCAAATGCTTTTTTCTCAAAATTTCTTCACCACATTTTTTGGGATGAGAAAAGTTGCTTAAAATGAGCGTTTTCTAGCTAGATGCCAAAAGTGTAGAGTTGTTTGGTAGATTAAATGCAATTGGGTTGGGCCAAGTGAGTCGATTTTAGCGGGTATGTCGCCATTGGTCTACCGTATATTTCGCAACCTCTAAATCCCAACTTCAGTAACGAATATTAATGACCCTTCGCCGCCTGGGCCGGGCAGTGCTTTGGTTTCGTTGCCCGCGTTGACGTCCACATGTCAACTCATCATAGGTTATATAGTTTGTTTCCCTATGCTCTGGTGTGGTTGAGTTTGGTGAGTGTGGTTGAGTTTTTTTTCCACTCTGTTCCAGGACCGAGGTACAACTATTAATTGGTCCAACATTAAATATCACATACTGTAAGATAATAATCTCACATTACAGATATGCCTATACGCTACAGTCCGTCCTCAGACTGAATACATGTCTCTAGGTTGTGTCGCCCATTGGTTATTATTTTCTCAAATATTTTGGTTTCATATATAAAACTTTATATTTTCTGATGCTACCGACCCACCAAAGCAACCCCACACTTTTTTATCCCGATATTGATTTAGGGCCTCACTGCCGTTTTTCACAAACCATTGGTCACTTCAAATTAGGCTAATTTTATCCCACTATAAAACTAAAATGTTTTAAGACTTTTGACTAAATATAAAACACAAATTTTTTTACCTTCATTAATAAATCCCACAATGTTACATGCTCTACAGCAATGTTTAACCTTGCCGCAAGAGATACATTAGAAGAACAGATCATGGCATATTTAACATTGGATCAAGACAGCAGCAATAAGGCCACTTATGATTGGTTGGGTGTCAGATGAATTTAGGCTGGTTCAACGTTTCATCAACAGTTTCAGTATATCACTATGATTAGTGCTCTTTGGACCATTTTTGAACACTGCATTTCTGTGAATGAGACTATCAACACAACCCCGCTCTTTAGCTGTAACTAGGAGTGTGTGTACAGTACACAAGGTACGAGGCCAGGGCTATACACTGCGGAAGATATTCCTTCCCCTTTTTTGAAGCAATCAATAATTCAGTTGGTAATTTAGTAATTCTTAACATGTCTAAGATGGCCACCGATTCACTAAACCGACACTCTTGAGGTATTCATCCTATACCTTAACACCAGTTACTAAACCGCATATTTAATGCAAAAATAGCTAAACCAAGATTTTTCCAATACCAACTTTGGTGATTGATTATATGCTAATTCAAAACAGTTGCTTCACAATAGAAAAACTACACCAAGTGTTTATATATTGGGATTATTTTTCAAAACCAGTGAAACTTACTGTTTTGTCGACTTTTTCTCTTCTCCATTGGTCATGCAATTAAGCAGTGGATCATGTATACGTGACTTAAGTTTAAGTGCCCTCGTCTCGATCCAGATTGATTCCCTTATCCAATGAGCTTTGCGATCCCCTTCTCTTCTCTCTCCAAACTTGATGCATTATCCCAATCTACACATGAATTCGCCTTAGCCACGTGATCTGTGATAGCCTACTTATTAAGTTCAGTATTCAGATTTAGATAAAATAAAATCTCAATCTCAATTCCTCCTAAGTTAGGATCCCCTCTTAAGGGAGGTCTGGATAGGAAAAGTCACTAAGGCCAAAAAGTTAAAATCCTGTCTCACAGACCCACAGGCATAATTATTATGTGGAGCACTTTGCCACTAACCCTACCCGATGAGTCCAATTTTTTTTAGTTGTCAAAAAAGAAAAAAACTAAAAAATCAATAAAACTCAAAAACTTAAAAAACACAAAAACATTAAAAAACAAACAACAAACAAAAACCCCAGCTCTTATGTTAGACAGACTTATACTTTTTTTGGCCTAAAATGACATAACTGCTAGGTCACACACCATGCAGCTTAAATACTAGGAGTAGAGACTTGAATATTTTCTTGCAACTGATAAGTATACTTTACACAAGGCTAAATATGGTTGTTTATTTTTTGCTTCATCACCACTGTATTGCCCATTTTATTTACAATAGTAGATCTGTTTACCATCCCTGTCATGTACTCGTGTTCTAAATCTTAGGACTAACAATGGAGGTAACTCCTTTTTCAACAAACAATTTACAATGTTATGGTCTGGTTGGTATCAACCATCAATGAAGTTCCAAGATTATGCTTATATGCTGAGGACATGATCTTTAATAACTCCTATGTCACTGATATTAAACTTTTAAAAATGTAGCACATCATTTTGGGTTCTGCTGATATCTAAAGGGAGAAAAAATAAACATTTGAAAACAATGTAAATATTTCACATAAACTTAATTGTACTTTATCAGATTCAAAAAAACTGCAGTCTACTCCAAGTGTAATCAGCACAACCTAGAAGTTGGGGTAATTTTAGTCTCTTTTCCCGAGAACATTAGGGGCTCCCAACTTTTGGGAGGGCATGAGTTTTTTTCTCCTGTCACACAAGCATGCAGAGCATTTAGAGACCCTACAGCAGCAGACATAGAACGCAGATATAAATGCCAACAACCGCACCAACATTTGACTTATTCATCAAATTTCAAGTTAAAGCTTACAGATACATTGATCTCAAATATGGGAAATCTTTGAAACACCATTTTGGCATTTCCTTCCTCCATTTTGTGGAACAAGAGATGTCATCTTATACTGTAACCTGAAGTTCCAGGAAATCTTTTCCATATCCAACTATGAGTGGTAGTTAATGCTTATTAGATGGATTTTGTAGGGGGAAAAAAATACAGGGTGTCCAAAATGTACATCAAAAGTGCTTGAACAATAACTTTTCTTGTGAATCAGGTAGACAGGGCTCAAATGAAAGCTAAAAACTGTGCGTTTTAAAAACATACCAGACTTGTTGCATTTCAAGAACATCTAGGGGTTGCATAGTGGGAGAGTACAAAAACCATAATCTGAGTGTTTCACATTATTTTACTAGAAACCCAACATTTTCTGATTACAAAAGAAATTCGTCCAAACATCACTATATGTCTCCGTCCCTTGCCTTAACTTTACTGGAAACATATAATGACCTTTTCAAATAATTGAATAAAAACTGTCTAAGGTTAATTAGAACCAAGGGCAGTATAGTAAGAACTAGACATGCATGTAGATTATTACATGTTTTGATGAGAAAATTGCAATCATGTGCTTCTATCATTTTCATCAAGCTTCCACATGCATTTCAATGATTGTATGTTTTTATTCTTAGCAAACAATAAGATCACGGAAAAGACACTGATGGGTTCATATCGGTTTTCACTAAAATGTTAAAATTGGCCTGAAGCTTTTAGGGAGAGGGGTGGTGTTTGACCTCATAGAATTCCATAAAAAGCACATGAAAGTGATTGTACTTTATGATTCCAATTTTCCCCATCCTAAATTAGCTAATCAAAATTTCTCACTTGTAAAACTTATTACCTTTCACCTTAATCCAAGAAAATAGAAGGTATTGATACACGAATCCAATATTTGTCATATTTAGGCATTTCTGCTTCTACTGTATCTAGTATATGCAACTAGTTATCAGCTGCTTCGTTGAGGGTGATTGGCATTGATAAGATAAATGGCTCTCTTCCACAATACTTTCACATATCTCCCTATATATTGGAATACAGTCATCTGCATCCCTTGCCAATATATCAGATAAAATGGGTCAGGCACTCTGCTGTTCAAGGTTTTAAGGTCTGACACAGTACCTAATTTCAAGGGAAATAAAAGATTATATCAGGTTTCCCTGACGGCCAAAACGATTCGTTCTTGCACATGGGCGAATGTTATGTGGATTCCATTGTTTTCTTATAAATCCAGCTCATACGTTATCAATTAGGTAACAAAAATCTCATGCAATTGATAAATCAGTTTCTTCTTTAAAACATCAACCCGAACCTTCCAGTTGCTTAAAGTGGTCTTTCCACGATTGCATGCCAAACATGGAAACTACTCCACAGGATTCAATCGCTGGTTTAGATGCGATCGACCATATAAGATGTGGACTGTCTAGCCCTCTTAAATCACCATGTTCGTATCTCACAGTGTATGCATAATTTCCATGTACAATTTTCTTTTCTGTGCCACGGTCTGCTCGCACAATGGAAGGAACGAACGCCATTTACTTGCAAGCATTCTAATGTAATTTGGCAGACTACAGATGGTCTTGTTTTGTTGAGCTTGCTTTCTAACACACACATAATTCTTCTGGAAAAACCGTCAATCCACCGTGAAAACACAAAGGCCTAGCGTTTAATGTATCCATCCCATCCATCCACATGAAAAGATAGTTTGGCCTTTAGTGTGATACTGTCGGCGCCGAAGGCGCCTTCGGCGTCGCAAAGATACTCCAACAGGGTCTAATACCCCTAAAATGATTCCTAACTCGCTCTCTCTGTCAATATGAATACCGTGACTCAAACGTAAGGCGTGCTTGCATCGATCTGTATCCCAAATTACGCCGCGCCCTGATTCTGATCATTCAAACTGGCACACTGTCAATTCTGAGTTGAAATCAACCGGAACATTTTTCTTCTCAGTCCCATCCCAACGCAAATTGTCTATGAAGCTGACGGCCTACGATTCTGTATATGGTATGTGGCGAGATTTACAGTATTTTTAACTATTCAATCCAAGGTTGAAGTAAGGTACGAATTGATGATCCCCGGTCACCTGTTTCCTGCTGGCAGGTAAGATGTGCATGACAAAATCAATCATGGTCCAGCAGAATGATCAATAAAGTACACAAACTTCTCATCATGACCATTTTTTCCCGGAAGATAACAGACGACAATAAAATGTTGACTTGTAATTACAACTTGCACATGACAGATTCCTATTACTAATGGGATGATGTCATTTGATTATTGTTTCTGGACCATTCCTAGTTTTCAACTGACACATGACCAAATTTTCAACACATGATAATCATTTTTTTTCATGTGAAATTAGAGTCTTCACAGCTCTGAACCATGGAAATGTTCTTCAATTGAGATGTCTTCAGTTCTTTTTGTGATTGACTGGTTGAAGGTGAAGATCTGCCTGGCACTGATGGCTGAGATGACTGCTGGCTGATGGCACATGTACAAAACGAAAAATCCGAGGGTAATTCCATGTTAAATCGTTTTACATTTTGACCAAAAATGGTAGAATTCATAATGGTAATTTTCACAATCATTGGTGTAACTTTTGTACCCCTTCCTTGGGGTCAAAATTTCTAAGTCCTTTTTTTTGTTATTTTTCCACTAAAAAGTACTTACAAAGGACAAATTTTGAATAATTACAGTTTTGGAGCTTAATCTTTGGCGAAAATATGTACATTTTTGGAATAGTATAAGCATAAGTGGGCAAATTTGAGCAAAAACAATTTCTTTTGAAATCCATATTTCCAAAATTATAAACCTAATTTCAACAAACAGATACTATTTAATTAAAAAGATATGTATTTCATATTTACCACTTATCTTGGAGTAGTCCTTGGTTAAATTCATAATATTTGGAGAGAAAATAGCAAAAATTTGGAGGGAAAATCTCATATCAATTCACAATTTTAATTTTTAAATATGTTTTCAATGATGGGCTACTTCCGACACAGTTGTCACAAAAATTCTGTACTTCTTCACAAGTTGAATTTTCCACAATATCACGTGTTTCAAGGTGACCAGTTAACTTGTTAACATGTTTTTGTTAAATAAGACAATTGACTAATGTTTGTCTCTTAGTGTCAGACACTACCTACAGAGACATCATTATGCATTTTTTTTTAGCAATAAGGAGTGATTCCTGCATTGTTTTACATTGTACCATTCTAACCTATAGGGTGGTAGCATATTATATCATAGGACACAAAATGTCAAATGTGCAATTTTGCTGCACTTCACAAGATAAAAGTTTGCAAGAACTTCTTTTTTTTTTTTTTTTAATTTTAAAAAGGTAAATTCTAAAATGTTCCACAGTTATTTTTGAAAACACTAGATCTTTTTCTGCATGTCTACAGTGCATGCAATTGGCACATACTTTTCCGCATGATCTTCAGATCACAAAACCTACACATCATTTTCTAGTACTAAAAATTTAAATGACATGTCCCACATGCCAGGAGGTACAAGGGGTGAACCTATCAAATCTACAGGCAACACCTTGGGGCGGCGTGGTAGCCCAGCCTGGTGGTTCATAGGGGGTAAGTTCTCGGTAGGTGCGAACACATTCCAATCACAGGTCAAAAATATTGCGGTCGCATGGCAAGAGTCTGAAAATGGGCTTATTTAACATGAACATGGCCGTCTTTTACTTCCCAATTTTCCCTCAAAAAATTCAAAGTGGGCACTGCTCTGCTCCCTCTTCTCCCCCTGCTCTTCCCCCACCCCCACTTGGCTACACCACTTTCCATGAGAGCTCACTCTCAAATATGCTGTGAATTTTTTTGATGTCAGTAAAATTTTGAAGTGACAGTGCATCTGATTTTTGTTCGCTTTTAACGACTAACATATTATTCGTGAATTAGTAATTTAATTAGAGAATTAAGGGAAATAAATATTTAAAATCTTGAAAAAAGAAAACAAATCGACACTACATTGACTGAATTTACTATTTTATGTTTTAACATGCAAATAACTAGACTTTTTTTTAATTTGAAAGAAGACATTCTTACACTGTTAAAAATGACGTTAAAAAGTCATTGTATTGGCAAACTGGGACTCACAACGTACACTAAGATTTCAAGATTTACCATCCCAATGAAGAGTAGAAGTAAATGGAAGTCCAACCTGTCCCACATCGTATTTTTAATTCCTGGTTAGATGTGTTAAGTAGCAAAAATGGTGTCATTCTGGTGCTATAGGCCTATAATCTGCTTAAATTGAACATTCCAGTGTACCCGGCCTGCTTATTTGTTGGTAACATTGCTGCTCCCATTGATACAGTGATAAAGTTACATTGGACAAACACTTCAATGTGACCCCCTTTAATTTCCCCCCCCCCCCAAAAATTTCACGGGTAGGATCCACTGGCCTGAAGAATTCTGCTGAAGGCAGGGCGTCGCTAGGAACATTTTGTCAGGGGGGTGTAAAGTGAAGAAATGTTAGTGCTGCAGTACGAGTCCTCGGAAGCATAGGGAGAGAAAAAACAAATAGCCTCAAACTAACGGCGCACGGTTCGGCCCACTTAAGGGCCGTTGAAAATTGTCCTAAGTCGATGCTATCTACGACATTTTTTCTTGATCTTTTGAACTGCACACGGCAAGTGCCTTGACGCAAATCGGAAAAGCCCTGATGGGTGGGGTACAGTGGCACGCTTTAGGCCCCTGGCAGGGGCAGAGCCCCTG
Organism: Ophioderma brevispina; assembly: GCA_023653785.1. NCBI lineage: Eukaryota > Metazoa > Echinodermata > Ophiuroidea > Amphilepidida > Ophiodermatidae > Ophioderma > Ophioderma brevispina. Next base: position 11,336 of record JAMKCH010058328.1, on the reverse strand, counting down.
CCGGGGTCCAGGGGCGGAGCCCACGGAAGCTCTGGGATTTAAGCTAGTCAGAACCTTCAACATGACCACTTTTGAAGGGTGTAAATTCAAGTAAAGACCAGAAAGAACTGTTTTCTAATTTGCTCACATAGACAGGCATTATCCATGTATAGTGCTGTACTGCCAGAGAATTGCTATAGCGAGTGGCCAATAGTTTAATGGGTGTGGGTGCAGGAGCGAGCCCTTCTGTGGGTCCAGGGTGCGAAGCCCCCGGAAGCTGTTGGATTTTCAGTATTCAGAACCTTCAAGATTACCACTTTTTTTGAGGGGTAAATGGTACCCATTCAAGAAAAGACTGGTTTCTAACTTGCTCACTCGGGCAGTATAAGCTTGTACCGCCGAGGGGAACATACACAGTATAGGCTAGCGCCATTCTTTAACGCATACGGTGCATGAGCAGAGCCCCTGCCGGAGTTTCAGGTGGGCGGAGCCCCCCCCGGAACCTTGGATTTTAAGCTATTAAGAAAGTATTTTTGAAGGGTAGTATAGTAATTAGTTCAAATGACAGCCAGTAGACCAATAAGTTTATGGTGCTGGGAGCTTTAGGGATGATCCTACCAATGTTTTTTTGACCACTTCAGCTCCCACTGAATATATTCCCGTATACTGGTAGACCAAACTTGGGGACATGGCCCATGGCTTCCCCCGGTTTTCTCAAATTTTAATTTTACCATTTTTGATCACAAGTACTGTTGGCACATTAACAATTCATGATTACTATTGCGCGTTAGCCTTAGAACAAAAATAATTGGCTTGAGGGGGAAGCAAAATATTTCTTTGATATTTGGATTTAGTAAGTCGGATTCAATATCATTGGTTCTGATGCCATTCTCCTTTTGTTCATTCGTAATTCCACTTTCTCTCTTTTTTCTCTTCTTTCCCTTTTCTCTTTCTCTTTTCCTTCTCTCTCTCTTACTTTCTTTCTTCTCTTTTGAGGATCGCTGGGGGGTTGTTCCACCCCCCCACACCCCCCCCCCCCCCATGGCGACGGGCACCTGGCAATGTGGAAAACATTTGGAGACTATTTAGATGGCTCTGGGTCGACTACAGCACTTACAAATGCAGGTGGGATTCAACAGGCACAGCAGACCCTTCCTTAAGGCTTCCCATCTTACCAGAACAGCACGGCATTGAGTCAGTGCACTGGCTTTATCTAAGCTACAGAAGAATGCATTCATGCAGACAGAAGGTCCTTGTACTGTAGTGAGGATTCATAGGGACAAGACATGCTTACCAAGAGTCACAGTCAGGATTGGGATACCATCCTCAACATGGAGGTCATGGGCCTCATTTTGTCCAGAGCTCATCGTGAACAAAACTTTACTTTAGTATGTGGAACACTAAGGCTATTGTTCCATGTATTTTTTGCTCTCAGCACCCGAATTATGCCCAATGGTCAATTACCATAGTGGACATGCAGAGCCTTCCCTCAACTATTCGTTGTGTGTTTGAAGAGCATGGCAACTGGACTGTTCAGAAGACACTGAATAGGATCTCATCAATGCGATAGACAAGGCTCACGAACAAAATAATGTTCTAGTTCAGGGGGGGTTGTGATGGTTGCAATTGGGACTAACTCAAAATCCATTTGCTTTTAGGAAATGGATGGTAGCAGGTCCGGAGGCATGCACACGACTCCTACAGCGTTCTCAAAGCGAACATTACAGGTTCGGCTGGAGAGGAGATGGTTATTCATGAGAAGGTTTCGCTACCAGAAAACCTTTCCCAACAAACAACAAGTATTAGCTTTGCATCAGTGTGATATGGGGAATCCATTCTAATGACACCCTAAACTCCTTGGCCTGGGACACCCGCAATGTTATGGGTGAGTCTGTAGTCAGCAACAGTTTCGCTCAATTGAATGATTTGGGCAAGGAGCAATACAACAATTACTGCAAGACTGTTATTGTAGACGTACACACTGTTTATTCATGAACCAACAGGAAAAACTCTCTCCCTCTCTTCAAATGTCCCTTGAAGAATGCACCAAATCAGACCGAGAAGATTGCAATGCTCAGGCGATGATGTTGCACTTTTCTCTCGACTCTATATTGTGAGGCAACAAGAGAGGGTGATATGAGCGCATTCTTCGAACACAAAAATCACCCATACCCGCAATCATATCTGCTGGCGGCAAGCTAGCTTTCCTGTCAAATTCTGATCTATTAAAAAGTTAGAGCAGTAGGACCAGAAAGATCTTCCAACTACCTTGAGTTAAAAGTCCTGGATGGCGCCGCGTAGTACATCTTTCTTGCCACAGCTAATGTGGCCAGTCCACATTTGACAAATATGTGGAAAATGTATTACATCAATGCAGTAGTCAAGAGTTCCACACGTGAAAAGCGAGGCAGAGGCAAATTCGGCCGGAAAGTTTTGAGGGTCACAATAAGATACCCAGGAATACGGGAAAGACTTTCTGCGTGACTCCACTAAACAAGCAAGAAATCTTTGCATTCCTCACTAACAAGGGTTCAACATTGGATTGCCCCCAATTGGGAAAGAGATCTTCATTACATCTGGCACTTCTGTAGTCGGCACAGGTATCAACCACCAACTGTCCGAGCGCGATCACGAGGAGCCGATTTAAAGGATTACTAATTTAATCTACAGGCTGCTTTAGAAAACGGTCTACTAAGAAAAGTAAGCATGAGGAACTGATGTTTTGGTGATCCTCATTGGAAATTGCACCATTCTGACTCAACTTGAATTCCAGCAGAGGACATCGGGTTCTTTTGGTATCGGCAAAACATTTTTCATACTACAATGTTATTAAACATCTTCCAATCCTCTTGGTTAAAAACAGAATTCTCTGCCATTCCTGTATTTCACAGTTTCACTGGCTCTGACACTACATCTCAGCCTTGTCCGAAAGGGGAAGAAATCAACGTGGGAAGCCTGAATGAAAATGGTTACCCTGATGTAACCCAAGCGTTTACTATCAAAAGAACAAGTCCATGGAAGACATTCATCCCACCCAGGATGATCTACTATAACATATAAAGCGTGTCACCTACCAGGCTGGTATCTTGTACCACCAGTGAATTAGCCCAAGCAAAACACTCCATCACCTGAGGGATGGGGGTGGACACAGGCAGGGGGAAAATAAACATTGATTCCCATATGGATATTACCCTTCCTGTTCATTCCAAAGATGGCAGTGAACTTGGAAAGCGCAGGTTTGTGGTAGAGTTAACGTGGTTTGGCAGTGGCTATATGTGTGGGTGCAAAAAAAGCAAAACTGGCAATTTTCAGAAACTTTGTGACTGTTTTTCCCATTAGCGATAGGTATTGAAGATGTGTATATTCAATGTAGTATTCAATGTGTTTGCCACACGCAGTGGGTTTGAATTTTTTGTGCTGCAACTCAAATCTGTCGCAATGCCTATAATTTAGTTGTCCGTACCTCATTGAATTATTTTGGCGGCATTTTGAATACAGCGCCCTCAGTAACGATATCCTACTAATCCATGAACATATGTCATTGACCTCAATATACTACAATTACTAAGAAATAAGTGTATTAATTAGTGCTCTCTTATGTGACCACAATAACCATAATCGGCAATCTATGAGTATTTTGGCGGCCATTTGAAAATGCCCCCTAGGATGCATACCATATTCTCCGATATTACTTTTGGTCATCCCCTTCTAAATTCATTATTCATGTCCTTAGGAAGTACCAAAAAAATTTGGGGTGATTTGTACGGGCTGTCCGACATCATGGTTAACGTACCTGACTATGACAAGAAATAATAGGTGTGTAAGAACAGGCAACAGCCTAGACTGGTATTTTACTACTCTCAAAATGCAGAGAAGCCTGGGAGAAAACAAGGGCGCGTAGAATTTGTTGAATTACGTAAAAACCGTGTTGTTTCTGGTGCTCACATTTGCATGTGTACACTGTCTATAAAACGGGTTTTTGTTTGTACGAAAAGAAAATTCAAGGGTTATGTATGGTAAGCCGAAAGAAAATTGAACCGAAATCAACGAAAAACTGCTTAAAATCCTTATTTCTTACATAAAAATACAAATTAACAAACCTTTAGTAACTAAACTTTGGAAAACTTCTACTGTTATGTTGATAGAGTAGTAATACATTCTAAATATGCACAAAAACCACACGTCCGTAGCTTTTCTGCATTTAACGTAACAGAAGAAGAGACGACGAAAAAATGCCCCCAACACTCTGGAACACCCATTTTATGCAAATGCATGGCAAAATTAGGTAAAAAAAATCATATTTCTACATATGCAAAGTATTGCAGATTTGTACAGGTGTATGCGCTAGGATGTTGTTTATTCATATCTTTCACAAAATTTTTGATTGTTGTGGGACCATTGCCGCATTGGTAAATTGCACATCTCTCAACTTGATCCAGCAGCAGACATCTGGGTTGCTTTTGGTATCGGCACACCTTTTTCATACTACCATGTTATTATATCATCTTCAATCCTCTTGGTAAAACAGATCTCTAGCCCTTCCTGTAATTTCACAGTTTCACTGGCCTGACACTACATCAGCCTTCTTCCGAACGGGGAAGAAATCACCGTGGAAGCCTGAAATTTGTTTCCCTGATGTAACCCAAGCGTTTTACTATCAAAAGAACCAGTCCATGGAAACATTCCTCCCACCCAAGGAGAAGAAAATAATGATCTACTACAACATATAAAACGTGTCACCTACCAGGCTGGTATCTGTACCACCAGTGATTGCCCAAGCAACACACTCCATCACCTGAGGGATGGGGGTGGACACAGGCAGGGGGAAAATAACTTGGATCCCATCTGGTTACCTTCCTGTTTCATTCAAAGCTTGCAGTGAACTTGTAAGTGTCAGGTGTAGAGTTAAACTGTTGCGTGTATGTGTGGGTGCAAAAAAGCAAACTGGCAATGTTCAGACTTGTGACTGTTTTTCCCTTAGCCCTAGGTATTGAAGATTTGTATTCAATTTAGGTATCAATGTGATTGCACACATCAGTGTGTTTGGGATTTTTTTGTGTCAACTCAATCTGGTCGCAATGCTAATTTTTAGTGGCAGTACCTCATTTACTTTTTTGGCGCCATTTTGAATAAGCGCCCATACGATATCCTACTAATCCATGGATATTTCATGACCCAATATACTACCTTACTAAGAAATAATGTTACTTACTTAGTGCTGCTTAGGTGACCACAATAACCATAATCGGCCATTCTATGAGTATTTTGGCGGCATTTTGAACATGCCCCCTAGCTGCCTACGTAATTCTCCGATATTTTGGCTCCCCTTCTAACTTCATTATTATTATGTCCTTAGGACGTACCAAAAAATTTGGGTCTTTTGTCGGGCTGTGCCACCCCCACCAATCATTTGTTAACGTACCTGACTATGACAGAAATAATCCGGTGTAGACGGTCAAAACAACAGCCTAGACTGGTATTTTACTACTCACAATTAGAGAAACAAGGGCGCGTAGATTTCGTTGAATTACACCAAAACCGTGTTTTTTCGGTGCTCACATTGCAGTGTACCCTGTCTATACACGTGGTTTTTGTTTGTACTAAAAAGAAAATTCAAAGGTTAGTTATGGTAAGCAGAAAAATTAAAGGGGGGGGGGGGCGCAAACTCACCCGAACTGCTTAAATCCTATTTATTACATAAAACTACCAATTTAACACGCTTTGTAACTAACTTTGGAAAACTCCTTTGTTTTGGATAGAGTAATACATTCCTAACATTATGCAAAAAACACACTTCCGTAGCTTTTCTGCATTTAATTAACAGAAGGAAGCCCACTACCTCTGGAACACACTTTTATGCAAATTGCATGCACATTAGGTAACAAATCATATTTCTACATATTCAAATTATTTGCAGATTTTCAGGTGTATGCGCTAGGATGTTTGTTTATTAATCTCTCACACCATTTTGAGTTGTGGACCATTGCCGCTGTTGTTAAATTCAACCTCTCGTCCTCCCACCCCCCCATGCTTGCCTATATACATCATGCAAAGGAGGCCATTATGGTGATCTGGGGTGTGCAATCTATTTTTGTCCATTCATACTCCTTCCGCATTCAGTATTTCAATCGTTTAAAGACTATGAATAATGATCGGTGGCCTCGTTTGATGCTTAATGCAATCTTCTTTTGTAAAATAGCCTTAAGTGGGCTTGGCTCAATAACATCAAAACCCTGCTGGCAAGTTGCAATTTTAGCGATGCGTTCCATCCTAATCCACAAGCTAATAGAGTACTGAAGTGTGACGTCATCAAATATCTGTTTTGCATTCATCATTTTTTATGACCATATTTCGGTAGAACATGATGAAAAACCCTCACACCCCCAATTTACATTAATTGGTTCATGGGGCCCCGAGATATGGCCGCATGAATACTAATTACCCCATTGAAATCAGTGTAAATTGCCTTGTTCTAACTGTTGAACCAGCGCCAATTCACTGATTTCAATGGGTCTAATAGGTATTCATCGCGGCCATATCTCGGTCCCCCAGAACCGATTCCACCAAATTTTGAGCTGTGGATGTTTTTCACCATGCTCCACGATACATGGTATCCAAAACGCTGAAATGCAAAAAAAAAGTGTTGTGACTTCATCACTTCTGTACTCTCATTCCAATGGATACCGCTTTAAGATATTAACTCAACAATGTCAAAGGATGGTAGACAACACAGGTAATCGTCCTTAACAAATTATCTCAATTTCAAGAAGTTTCCGTATCTTGAATCCAAAACACCCCCCCCAATACAATATTTGTTATACAGAGCAAATTTCACAGGGTGCAATCTCAAATTTAAAGCAGATTGAACCCTTAACCTGAGGGGAGACAAGGGTCTGGTCATTACGAATACTGGTGTATGGTGTTTATGTAATATGAAAAGAACTCACGGTTCAAGAGCGGTTGACCACTTTAGTTCCAATGTGATAGCCTGAATCCTATTAAGAATTATGTTTGTAAATTGCTAGATCAGAATTAACTCAAATATCTTGACATTTTCTGGGATATTTTTATCAGCGGCAGCGATAACATGAACCGTCTTTTAAGTCTTTGATAAATATTCAAGATATTGACGTCTTAGGTTCTTAGTAACATCTTTGATCAGTGTTCCTTCCTAATCTTTGCAATGGAAACTAGGATCACAATTTATAATAATGTTTTTCATTTTATCATATTTTTCACTTGCTTGCCGGTATCTGTATATTGTATTTGATGTAGTGAACATGTTGTATAACTCTCTTTTATCAGGCTATCCTGAATTTTACTGGTAATCCTTTTACCATTTATTGTATTCCTGTTTTGTTTCAATTCTGTGAATGTCGTATGTAGGCGTGTATGCGCCCCGGGTATGGTGTGTGTGTGTGGTGTGTGGGTGTGTATATATAACCTGTAAAAAATGACAGTGCAATTTACAGTACAAATACTGTAAAAAATTACAGTATTTGGCTGTAATTTGGATACAGGAAAATATTGTAAATTGTATGTCCAATTTTCCAGGCCTATAATTATTCGAATTTTAATGGGTACTACAACGTTATTATACACTATATGAATTTTCAATTAAAACATTAGTACTACTAAATTTACAGGACAAAAATACTGTAAATTTTACGGAAAATCTGGGCGCATTCTGCCAACAAAACCCATACAAATACCTCGTTACAAGTTTTTCATTCAATTTATGTATATATTCAGTTTATGTAAGATTTTACAACAAACTGTAGAATTTTACAGTAGATGCACTGCAAAAATATGTGGATAGGCCTCCTAAGTTAGGGTGTTCGCAGTGCTTTTTTTATTCTCCACACATTCATATCTCTGTAATAACTCACAAATATACTTTTTTAAGTGTTTTTGATTAATTAATTTTTACGTTATTAAATTTTTTCCGTGATTTCGTTTGCAGAATTGCTGCCAGGATTTTCCTGTAATTTTACATTATTTTTTTACAGTGTAGGTATGTGTGAGTGAGTGTGTGTGGATGTGTTTGTGTGTGGGCATGTGCATTGGTGTGTGTGTTTTTAAAAAAAAAAACACGCGCGCGCGCGTGTGTGTGTTAGCCCGGGGGCACTCCCCTTTTGGAAGTGAAGTGAGGTGATGTAAGGCTGTTAAACCCCGATTTTTCAGCATCGTTTTTCACCCCAACAACACATATTTTTTGAAAATTTCACCCAAAGACCCCCATATGTTTTGGAAAATTTTTACCACTGTCACCCAAAGACCCCCTATTTTTAAGGGGGAAATTTTGAAAATTTTCAACAAAGACCTCTAATTTTTATAAAATTGGCAAAAGCTCACCCAAAGACCCCATTCTTTTGTAAAATTTTGCAAATTTGTCACTCGAAAAAAACCCTATTTTGGGGCAATGTACTGCCTCACCTAAAGACCCTAATTTTTAGTCCTCTGTCACCGAAGTGCCCCTGACAGGTACGCCCGCCCGTAAGACAGTTTTTTTCTTCGCCTACGTATTTTAAGCGTGATGCGAGTAAATTCATCTTTGCGATCGACTGCTAAACCTCCTTGTGGATGTTGTGCTCGTACATCGTGTAAAGGGGTAGGTGGGACAAATAGTATATCCGTATAAGTCGCATTTCAGTCCATTAATTTCGATGGTTTTGATTTATATTCACTAAGTTTATTTTTATATGTTTGTTGTTTTTATGCCCATCAGAATGACGTGTGCCACTGTTATCAAAGTGATTTTCAGAATAAATAAATAAATAAATAATACATAAATAATAAATAAATAAATAAGTAGCTGAACAGCTGGGTTAATTTTCTTGAAGGCAAAATGGGCCGGTAAATAAAAGAGAAACTATATATTTTCAAAATGGTAAATGCTGAATAAGATTTGTACATGAGTTTTTTTTTAAATTTAAGGTCTCTTGTTTAAATACCAAGATTTAAATCAACTTATATATTAATACAATTTTCTCTTGTATTACGAAGGAATTGGTATATCAATTGGGACACCCTGAAAAATAATACACATTTTCTGGAAAAATATGCCACTACAATCCCCTCTTCGTCCTTTTTGTTGTGATACTTTTCAAAGTTGTAAAGTCTTTACAAGAAACTAATTTCTGAATAATGTAACTGACAACAGCACAAAAGCAAAAATGGAACAAATTAATTTAGATCATAGCAATATCTGATAAGAAATGGTTCCAACAAAATGAACTACCTTTTACTACCTTAAGAAAAACAAAAATTGGGTTGGTTCCATTCAAAATAAATACCAAAATACTTTGCTCACAAATTCTGTCCTCACCATAAGACAACGACAATCCTATGCGCTTTCTTTAATTGGAGAGGAAACCCTCTTCAATCTTTTTGTTTGATTGCCAGTTGTACGTGAAACATGAAAAGAAATTTTCAGATGGATTAAGAAAAATGTAATTTAGAAATTGCACCAAACAGACACAGTTGTTTTTGGTATTGCTCCTTACAAAAACCAGAAAGCAATCAACGACCATCATGATATGGTGTACATGCACTATTTAACAAGTGTACACTCTTAGTGTATAAACCCTTATCTTCTCCTATATTGCAGAGATATTTGAAAGCAATACTTCGAAATAGAAAAATATATTAGGTATAAAAATATGATAATCTGCAATTTGAAAGAGATTGGTCATGTTTTAAGAGATTATTTATGTGAATGGCGTGGTTATAAGGCCTATCATGCTAAAAGATAAATGAGTATGTATGTCTTGATTATCATGCTTGCCCAGGTGCTTTTGTATTTTTGTATTCGTATCTTTTACTTTGTGTTGTCTATGTAATATTTTTGTGTTTGAGCAATTGTATTAAATCAATCAAAAATACGAGAGCGACCACATAAATCACTCCGCATTTTGTGTATTACACCACAACGTGGGTGATTTAGGTTGTGCGCCCTTCTATATAAAGCCCAGTGTACGGGTGTCTCGAAACAGCAGACTCGAAACAAAGACTCGAACAACAGGGACCTCAGACCTCGCAACATCAGACCCGGAAGTTAAATTACTTCAGGGTTTGCGTTTCGAGGGTTCTGAGTTTTCTAGACAACCGGGGGATGTCTAGAAACATCAGACTCGAAACACGACTCAGACCCGGAAAGATGATTTTTTTTGCCGAAGTCAACATTTTAATTCCGGGTCTGATGTTTCTAGTTCTGATGTTTCTAGACCCCGGGGGGGGATGTCTAGAAACATAGGGACTAGCAAAATCAGGGGGACCTCAGAAACCCGGAAGTGAAAAGTACTTCCGGGGTTGATGTTTCTAGGTCTGATTGTTTCTAGACACCCGGGGGGGGTGTCTAGAAACATCAGACCTCGAAAACATCAGCCTCAGACCAGGAAGTGCTTAACATGGAGGAAATCTATTTCTGTACTAAGAGGCGGACACCGCTTCCTTAAAACATGGGGAGATGGCCGGGACTTGTTGACTAGTGACCGTCGGCTGAGAGTTTTGTAAGTTTAAAAAAATGAAAAAGTAGATAGAAAAACAAATCCTGCATTCTTCCGGGCGTGACTAAGGGAGATTGCCTGGAATGGGACCCGAATTGACCAATGGGACGTGACTGTGCTAATACACCCTTTCACTTATTGTAGCCGCTCACAAGCTATCAGTTACTCAAAAACTCCAGTTAACACAAGCCGCATTCATTAAAGGGTTCCAAAAAGTCCCCATTTTCAAATGAACTTAAGCCTACCTAAATCAGTTAAGTTTTTATTAATTAACTTGCAATTTTAAATAGGGGTTATCTAATTATCTATATTCATAGAAAATCATGTCTTGAAAACTAAATCTCCAAACTTTACCTACCTCACGCACCCACCACCGTTGAAAGGTTGGCCTGACTATGAAGTGTACCATACCCATTGTATTCAAGTGTTTCTCCTAAATTTGCATGCATGAAAATGTGTCTTGTAAGAGAACGGCAAAGGTTTGCCCAGTAAAGGGGACACTCCTCCCGCACCCCCTGCCATATCGTCCCTTCTCTTTCGACTGGTCGCCCCCTCAATTTAAGCGGCAGAAAACAAATCAGGGCAATCTCCTCCGTGTCACGGCACGGTGAGGGTCTACCTGAATTTCAAAAATCAGACCAGACGTGAAGTGATTCGGGGAAAATTTTGACTTCGAAGTCAACATTTTACTGCCGGGTCTGATGTTTATAGGTCTGATGTTTCTAGAAATCCCCCAGGGTGTTAGAAACCTCAGACCTAAAAACATCAGACCCGGAAGTAAAATGTTGAATTCGGCAAAAACAAAAACACTTCCGGTCTGAGTCTGTTGTTTCGAGGTATGAGGTTTCT
>JAMKCH010058324.1:0-130646 GCA_023653785.1 Ophioderma brevispina | reverse complement strand
TTGGTGCACTGCTGAGAGAGGAGATTGAAAACATCACCCACCCTAGTAGCTCCACAATGAGAACTTTTTAAAGAGAGTTTGGCAACACGGTTTCGCGATGACGTTACGGTGGTTACCAGTTTTGCCACGGATATGGCCATGCATCTGACTGTGACAGTCTGCCGATTCCCGTAATAAATTTTCACGTTCATTCATCACACTCAGTTTGGGAATATTACCAGAGCTTCGATAGCTAAGGGACATAAACAACGGCCCCATATATATGCAGTGGACACACAGCAACCAGTTCTGTCATGTTTCTGCTAAGTCCGATGACGTATGAGATGGCAGAACATATGACAGATAGCATTGGCCATTGGATGGCAGAACAAATAATTTGACGCAATCGTCCAATGGCGGTGCCCTGTAAACCACCGTGACGTCATCATAAAGAGCAACCAATTCGCCGGGAACTGATTCCAAGTCAGAAAAAGTGCTTAAAAGGTCACTTTTCTCTCGTTTTATTCATCATCATCTCATAAATATATAACAGTATAAATGTAAAAACATATACAATTAATACCAGGGCCATATCCTTTGCCATATTTTTGACTTCCCTTTAATACCAACTTGAACGAAAGGTCCAATTTTGCTGGTTCAGGAAGTGTAGCACTCGAGTACCCACCATATAACACTTTTGGTTGGTAACTTGTACATGTGTTTGGGTAAATATATACATGACACAGCACACTGAGTCATTGAAACATGAACATATTGCAGTAGCTCACAATATTATGTAATATATATTACTGATAATATGGTTTTGTTTCAGCTTAACCCATGGTTTTATGTCAGGCACAAAGAGAATTTCAGCTTCTTCTATCTACTTTGAATCTATGCCCTACCGCCTCAATGTAAGATATTCGTTAAGAAGTAAAAATAAGTGTTTTTGCTAGAAATTATCTACCATAAGCTGGCGTCACCATGTCCATGGGGCATAAGTTGTTGTCCTGGGTTCGTCCGCGAAACTTGAATCGTAAGTTATGGCACGCTCCATGTATCCAATCATGGCGAGTTTTCCCGCGCATGTCGAGTTTCACGCGCTGTGTATCGAGTTTTCCTCGCCATATGTCGAGTGTGCAGCGTTATATGTCGAGTTTACAGCGCTATCTGTCCAGTTTGCCCTCTATACATCGAGTTTTGCTCTCTATATGGTGAGTTTGACATAAATCATGTCCAGTTAGTTTTACGTACAAAGTATCATCTGGCGAAGGGTTTTTTTTCCCACGCATGTCGAGTTTCACGCGCTGTGTATCGAGTTTTCCTCGCCATATGTCGCGTGTGCAGCGTTTTATGTCGAGTTTACAGCGCTATATGTCCAGTATGCCCTATATACATCGAGTTTTGTTTGCTCTCTATATGGTGAGTTTGACATAAATAATGTCCATTTTCAAAATCTCGACATGATTTTTTCAACATGAGGAAAACTCGACATGATTTTTTGGTGTAGGCCTATGTGTAAAAAAAATCATGTCGAGTTTGCTCATGTTGAGAAAAAAATCATGTCGAGTTTGCTCATGTTGAGAAAAAAACATGTAGAAAAAAATAAAAAACTTTTGAGAAAAAAATCATGTCGAGTTTGCTCATGTTGAGAAAAAAATCATGTCCAGTTTGCACATGTTGAAAAAAATCATGTCCAGTTTTATAAAACTCGGATGATTTATTCTGGACATGATTTATTCTGGACATGATTTATGAAACTCGGCACATAGAGTTCAAACTGGATAGGCAGCGCTGTAAAAAAAACTCGACATATAGCGGGGTAAACTCGATATACAGCGCATGAAACTCGCCATGATTTGATACGTGGAGCGTGCCATAGTAAGTATATGCGTATTGTGCTGAGCGCTTGCGTGCGTTCGCGAACAATGGAAAGCAGAGGTATAAGGCTTTAGGGTGCTACTAGTCACTTTGGTGTAACCTAACGCAATATTTAGAAATAATTTTGTTGCCATTATTTCGCAGTCCTATAACATATCATTGGGCGCTAACTATATGCATCACATCAGTCCTGTTATCCTGGTCCGAATAGATTCAAGGGGTGCTAAAAATATCTTATTAATTGGGACGCACACCATTAATATCTCGGGGGGGGGGGCTAGGGAAGTTTAGTTCGAGATGAATTTTTTTTTTCTCGGCTGATAGAAGGTTATTTTTTTTTTTTTTGCACAACTTGGGGTAATTTTTTTTCTTTACAAGCTTGGGGGGGGTGAATTTTTTTTTTCCTTTACAAAGCTTTGGGGGTGAATTTTTTTTTTAATCATTACAGTTTTGTTTTCTTTTCATCGCCAAAGGTTATTTTTTTTTTTACAACTGTGGGTGGATTTTTTACAATCATTTTAATGTTGCAAGTTTGTTACTAGGGGGTTGATGGCCAGCCAAGGTTACTTTTGAACGACTGATTGAGGACGGGCTCCTTTTGAAAGACGGTGATTGAGGAACCCTCCCTACAATGCTGACAACTGCAATTTTGTAAGATGGACATATAATAAATGTACCCCCCCATCCACAAACATTCTTGTCAGGCCACTAGTATTGTCAATACACATGATCAATGGTGTCCTAAAAAAATAGTACATATCTTTAATTTTCAACTCAATCTCCACATTCACTTTAAACAAACCCCCACAAAATGGTTAAAAATTGGATTCTGGTGACACAGTGCATTGATATTTGAAAAGAAACAGAAACATTTTCCTTAAACCACAGTACCAATATATTTCACAGCAGACTCACGCACTTTTTCATCAACACATGAACATAATCAAAACAAGAACATCATTATTATTTCATTGTTGTTTTCATTCAGATGTTTTTTCCAAATGAGACCCACTTTATTAGGCTATCACGTTCATACAATTTCCCAATAAAGAAGCTTTGGAGATAAGATTTTCAGAGCTCACATTTTTAATGATAACTAACTGTATTTTTTATATGATTATCTTAAACTTGTCTGAGAAAAGATTTTTAAATGGACACCAAGGGCCTGAAAAAATATTCAGACATACTAAAGTAAACCCTTACTGAAAGCATTTTCCATAAATTTGCAAACAATTTGGATGTTTATATTTATTGTAAAACAGTAAAAACAAGTAGAAGATTTGTGCATATGCAATTTCCCTGCCTGGCAAATCAGGTGTTGAACATCCCTGCCAAATTTGATAGTGGTAATCCTATCATGCCGTTGAACAATTTCAAAAGTTTCCGTCCAGAGCCAAGAGGGCATTGAGTTTCAGGGTTTTTAGTAAGAACACTGATCTGTCATATAAAAGGGGTATTAGCACATACCCAACAATGGTGTGTGAGCTGCTGACTGCATGCTTTTCAAGGTTTATAAAATGCTTGCAGTAATGTCAGCATCGTGGTTTTGAGAAGCGAGGTTACAATGAATAAATATAGTTAGTTTTCTCTTTTTTTACAAATTGTACGCCACCCTAATTGTTTTAAATTTGTGGAAGAGAATTTATTAAGTGTCCATTCATTATATCTGAATATTTTTCATACCATTGTGGTCCCTTTAACACCAAGACAAGTGTTGTAACGTACATCACTCAAGCCTCAACTTCGTTGTATTCAAGTAAGACCTATTATGGACACAAGAAGAAATACCTATCATTACCAGTCCCATGGTTTGCAAAACCAATGATCTTTACAAATGTTATGTAACTGATCATGATATTTCTGATTACACATACAATACATCCTAATAACTCTGTGACTGCCATGAATCATTGAAGTACCTTGTACATGTTTACGTGTACCATACTATAGCCGTGTTTATACCATAGGAGCGCGCCCCTATTCACACTCTGATGGGCACGAGTCTGAGCTACTTTTAACCGTCGTTCATTTCCACCAAAAGATAGCCTGCTATGAGCGATAGCTAAACAATGGACAGCCCTGACACTTGAATCGAGTTTAAAAGTACCCCGACTCGTGCCATCAGAGCGTGAATCGGGGCAACCCGATGGTGTAAACACGGCTAATCATACCTAGAGTGCATAATTAAAATTCACTATCGAAGTGGTTGCGTCACCATCGTTCCCTGGTTCTACCGGGTAACGCTTTTCAGTTTTGAAACTCCCGAGCGAAATATAGCAACAGTAGCGTGATCCGGTTGCTGCGTATTACGTCATCACTTCGATAGTGGAAATTGGTACAGTACTCTGCAAAAGAACTTTTGCACTTGATGATGAGTTGCAAATAGCAAGCTGTCTGCCCTGTTTATTTACTTGTCTGTTTGAATTGGATTGCCTGCACCCGAATGATGCACTTTTGAACAAAATGCATTTTCTTTGGCAATCAAAGTGATCAAAAAAGTATTTTCTTTCACAGATGTGTTTAAAAAAACAAATATCTATCGGAAGGTCAAGTTTTGTTGAAGTAGCTTCACATAAAATCAAACTTTTTTTTGGATGTTTTCAAAAGTGGTCCAAAACCCCATTGACTTTGACATTGCAAAACTTCGAGGTTCCAGTGGCAACCCCGCTAAACATTTACGAAACCATGTTAATTTATACCTATACTCTACCATATGGAGAGTGTAGCCTTGAAAAATCCAAAATGTTTCTATTTTTCAAAATCACCCTGCGAGCGCGCTAACCACATGACTAAGAGGACTTCCCCGTTCAGGTTTTAATACTTTGAACAGGCCTTATACCGTGGTGACAATTAACCAGTGACACTTTTAACGTTCCGAATATTATGTTGACGGCCACTGTCAATAAAAAAAGAGGGTCAAAATCCCAGGAGACAATCTGCATCAATATACATGTAGTTCTCATCAATACCCATATCTACTGCTGATAGCAGGTTGTTTATCATGCTCATTATGTATTGATGATAGCAGGTGGTTTTCAATTTGGGCCCCCTTCATATCTACTGCTGGTAACACGTCTCAGAAGGGTTGCATAGGTTATGTGCCACCAACGAGCTCAGCTTCACGCGTGGTTGAATATGTACGAGATGGCGCAAAAAATTTGCATAAAAACATGGGGCCGTGACCAGAGCTAGATTTTTCAAACTTTTGGTTTAAATATCTAAAAATTAGCAGAAATTTTTGGGCAAAAAGGCAGATTCCCTACAGGATACTAGCAATACCGAAAGAACCAATGATAAGGGTGATATTTTTTTTTGTCCCCTCTGTGGCCGGTGAAATTTTTTTTTTGTTTTTTTACAATGATAAATGGAAATTTTTTTTTCTGTCTCCTCTCTGAGTGAATTTTATTTTTCTTTCAACAGTCTAAGGTGAATTTTTTTTTTCTTTCACACTCTTAAGGCTGATTTTTTTTTCTTTCACACCTAAAGGGTGATTTTTTTTTTTCCTCAAAACTTCCTAACCCCCCCTGATATCATGGTGCGCTCCCTTAATTGCATTCAGGACTGCGGCCGTCCTGTCCATTTCTGGAGCTCTAATATGGGGGGGGGGGGGTAGTGTGCACACGCGGGGGATGATATATTGCCTAACAATTAAATGAATGCGAGTGGCCATCGTGTAGCTGACCACACCGGACATGTATAATAAATTTAGTTTGAATGTAATAACTGGCTTACTCGTATACACACGTAGCCCACGTCCCAGTTCACGAACGCGAAAAAATCTTAGTATTACACCATGCTATGTCAATCTTACGACTGCTTTCGCGAACGGACCCCTGGTGGGTGGGCTGGCGGTCCGTGCAAGGTAACTCCAGACAGCACTACAGCGATGGCTAAACTCAGAATATCATCAAACAGATTTTTTGCATGTCTGCAACAAGCATGGGTTTCCTATTATCTACCCCATGCAGGTTTAAGGACCAAAGCAACTAGCGAAAGCGGGTGTAAATCTGTCCCTATATGGAACCCCATAAGGTCTTCAATGAACCCCAAATAGTTTCGTCATGTTTGTATAGCCACCTTCGTGGTTTCTGTAGTAACTTTTTTGAGTTCACAGATTTTTTAAAATAAATTTTTTAAGGCGTTTCATAGTGTGGACAAAAAAAGGTTCCACGGGGCATTTTTTTCTTAGAGCGTAATAAGGACAAAATAAATATTTAGTCATTTCGACACTTATCTAAACTTATTGAATGGCATCATAATCTTGAACACTCTGTTTATGATTCAATATAATCATTGGCTATGGTTTAGCATGATCGAGATAATGAGAATTACAAGGTTTCTTAACAGACACTTTGGCGTTTTCAGAATAGGGGTGTTTTATTAATTTCACAGATACCATATACAACGAAGGAAAATCTTAACCGGAAGTGGGAACCTGAAAAAAATTGACATTTCATATAAAAACTAACCTGTTTACTCATATTTTAAGCTA
This sequence comes from Ophioderma brevispina, assembly GCA_023653785.1. Classification (NCBI taxonomy): domain Eukaryota; kingdom Metazoa; phylum Echinodermata; class Ophiuroidea; order Amphilepidida; family Ophiodermatidae; genus Ophioderma; species Ophioderma brevispina. The sequence continues at coordinate 124,294 of JAMKCH010058324.1, read as the reverse complement.
GTAAAAACATAAAAGCCAGTTAGAACCTGGTAAAAACCTATCATATCTGCTTCATTTTTGCAAGCCATTTCTTTCATTTTCTCAGGATCTGTAAAGAACGAATATTATAATCATTCAGAAAAGTTATGGGGTGAATGAAAATCTTGAGGGTGGTCAAGATTAGCGGCACTCACATTTTTTTTACACACCCTGTTGAATTCTCTAGACTGATAAGGATACTAATACTGATACTGATCCTACGTGTGCATTCCACTGTTGTGTCCAACGAATAAGTTTGTGAAGAAGATCCTCGACATAATTGTGTTGATATGTTAAGAGTAGATGAATGAACTTTATAAAACCACTTCATTATAATGACTCCCAATTTCAAAACAATTGAATTTTTGCGCAGTTGCATGGGCAATGGCCTTGTAAACCATACCTGTGAATGGTAAAAGTTCGGGATTATGTCTTTTTGGTAACCGTGCGCCATTTCATTGGTGTTTCCGCGCCGCTGTTGATTTACAAGTGGCACCGTTCTAATTACAAAATCCCTTATTTTATAACCACATACGCAATTTTAGACATTACTTTTCATACGTATGGTTTACTAGACAATACCAACACAACTTTTTGCATAATCCAACAAAATTGACAAATTGTGGGCGCTTTTCAAAATGCGCTATTATTGCTTGAAGTTTAAAACAAAGATGCCACCTCATGTTGAATACCGGGGTGAGAACTTTGTAGATTTTGTCGTTTGCACTTTAAGCATATTGTGAGTATTATATTTTCATAATTCAGTATAAAGTTTCATGAATCCACGTGCTCCAACACCCCTTCCAACATGTTTTGGTGAGAATCATAATACGTGTTTCTGTTAAAATTTTCAGTTAGTGCATATTAGAGTTGATATCTCATCTGCCAAAATGAAATAGCCTACTTTGATGCAATGCCATGTTCTCTTCGAACTTGGAGTAGGTGTTTTACTTAACACTGATCCATAGAGAAGGGAGTGTGTTAGTTGGACCATATTTATTACGGTAACAGTCACAACCGAAGACAGCCCCGCCCAACCTCTTCCCAACTACTCAAGACCACAGTATTTTCAAAACGCGGCTACCTCCTTGTTCAAACTTACAAAAATTTACAATTGTTATTCCGACCCGGGATAATAGTAGTCTGCGATTAAGTCTCCGTCGTCCTGAGTCACATGACACAATTATGAAACCGTAGAAATTGTTGTACGAGTTCAGAAGGCATGGATTTGCCACAAACACAAAAGACACGCGTCCTTGCTCTTTGTTTGATTCCCCACACAGGTCTGTAGTGCAAATCAATGATGTTTTTCGCCATGTGAGTATAGGGGGAAATTAATGGTTCAATGGCAAATATATGAATGAACTACCCGTGGTCTTCGCTTTCTCAAAACAGATACAGCTTCACGTGCACGGACTTTTTTACAGATAAGATGTCCCTTTATGATTTGGTCAACTTTAAAATCATGTGGGGCTCCTGAATTTGTCAAGACCGCGCATTATTTTAAACACGATTTTTTTTTCACTTTTCACCCTTGTTTTTCAACCCCAAAAAATATCATTATAATTATATTATACCATTGAGGTATGAAGTAGACTTTTAGCAACATTTCTGCAATATTTGTAAAGTGAAACAACGTATTTTCGAACCCCAAAAACGAAGTTGTTTCAACGTTTTTTTATACCAACTGGAGAGGTCAGCGCTGCACCATTGTTTTCATGTGAAAGAAAATTAAAGCATGCCAGCGTGACCCGCTGTCTAACTGAGTCTGTCGATTAAATATGCCTGACCTTGTTGATTTCAATGATGCTGTTGGCGATACTGCTTGGCGATTCAGCATCTCTTGTCTTGTTGAGGGGAGGGCGGGAACCTAATATCAAATACCTGCTGTATATATATGTTCCATTTTCCCAAGCACTTTTATGTTGCGCTGTTCACGAAATTAATAACGTATCTTGCGTATAAACGTATGCACAACGTTTTAATATAATATGGTATGGGAAATTACTTCTACCGTTATTTTTGGCAATTGTGTCATCCATTCAAAGTATGGTAATGTGTGTGGTTGCAATATTGGCAACATGCTCTCAGAGACTATTGCAAACTTTTTACAATCTTGATTGTCGTATTTTGGAGACTGGTAAAAAGGCCAAGTAATCTGTGAATTGAAATGAAGATCTTGTGTAATGAGCAGGGACGTATTTTAGAGAACGGATCTTGGCTTGCGACATGGCGAAAAGCAGGAATTTTGCATTATCAGCCTTATTGCTTGATATTGTCTCTGTCGTTACAACACCTCTAGTCCGATCATTTGGAATATAACTCCTAGCAGGGGAATGTAGTGTAAGAGTGTGCGCTTCCGGGGATAAATTGTGATTTTTGGCACCACAAGTACTTTAGGCATTGATAATTCCATAAAATTGATGGAAGTGGAAGCACTTGCCAACCCCCATTAATGTCCCCCAGCTTGGGTTTGAAGGTTATACAGGGGGTCAAAAAATTTAAAATGTTCCTGAATGTGTTAAACAAGCACACCATGGTGTTTGTCTGGTCACAAGGATGCCCAAAAGGTATAGTTGACACTATCGGTGGCTTCTAGTTCCGGAGTCGTTATGGGGTAAAAACTGTAAACATGGTGTTTGTGAAAAAGTCAATTGGGTGTGTATAGATCAAAAGTTAAAAGTTGTTTTGATTTCCAAATGGGTGCACATTGTTTCCCTAGTTAAAGGATTGAAATAAGAATAGTTTGCCTTTCTGTTATGCTTCGTTTTCACGTTATCCAACAAAATAGGTCAAGGTCATAAGAATCAAATAGCTGCAATAGCTGTTGACTTTTATTCGCCATTTTGGTTAATAAACAGACAGTAAGTAGTCAAAACGTATTCCTATATTCCTTCTATGAGCTAAACCAAACAATTGGAACCACATTTTACAAAAATTGGAGAACCTTTTAATTTTTGACCCCTGTACAAACCACATTGACTTTTTTACCCATGTTTTACAGTTTTTACCAAATTCATAAACATAAGTCACAGGTAGTATAAAACGTACCTTTTTGAATCCTTGTGACCCATATAGTACAGCATGGTGTGTGTTTTTCAACACCATCGGAACATTTACAAAATTTTCCCCTGTGTAACCTTGAAATCCAAGCTGGGGGCCATGAATTGAAGGGGTGTGGCAAGTGCTTCCATTCAATTTTTTGCTTACAAGTATTAAGTACGTGTGTACCAATTCACAATTTTATCGGATTTGCACACTCACATAAGATCTGGTCACTACAGTACCCCACCTACCTAGTATACTAATCATAAAGAGTCATTCGAACATGCGAAACAAGCGTCAACGGTGCATGAATGTGAGCGACACGAAACTCGCTTTTGAAACACTTTATAGGAGAATGGCCCTTATTTCGATAGGTTATTTATGTTGGTATATTATGTCAAAATTTTGATCTTGTTTACCGCAGTTCGGAATATTATCCCCTCGCTCCTTCAGAAATAAACATTGTTTACTAAAAGTTGTTAAACACCATATTAGAATACGGGCCTATTGTTGATAAATTTATTTGGGTAGTAACGATGTAAAGCTGATAGGGATCTCGTCCTCGTAGTTATACTCCCAGCAAATCTCGAACTTCTCCTATAATTCTTGCTGAATAGGAAAGGATGTTATCAATTTTGACTTAATAAATAATTGTCATACTTTTCATAAAGATATTTAATTGTTACCAGACCAAATATTATATTATTGAAGGAGTCGTCACCAACCCCTATTTCGAACTTTGGCGTTCTACCCATGGGAAAAGTGGTATATGGTCCAACGATGGTTTGACATCGACCATCTTTTTGATCATAAAATGAGCACAAAAATGGCACTACATTTCTGAAATAAACTTGAGCTTTTTGGTGATTTTTGAGAAGTATTTCTTCTTGACAGGTTGACACATTAAAACAAAAAAAAAATTAACCCAACCTCGTTTTGTTCATTGTATCAATGTTTTGATTTCGTATGCGAATGCTCGGGCGTGTTCGTTTCCTTTCTTTCCTTCTTTGTTATTTGTGGTGAATTTTATTTGCTTGCAGCTTGTTGTTGCTGTTGTTTCATCGTGACTTGGGTGGGGTGTGTGTGTTACTTAAATCACTGAATCTTACAAAATCGCATTTATGTCCAGGCATTATAAGTCACAAAATCTAACAAAATCACAAAAATACATACCAGCCGGTCACATTTTGTGAGATTTTGTGAGCTGTGGATTCGGTTAATTTAAAGATTTTTTGCAAACAACAACTAGCTGGTTAGACGAGAGTTTTAACAGTCCGTTATATTACGCCAATGTTGCATGAGGGCTTCTTTTATACTATAGACAAAGTATGCGAGGAGTGTTATAAGCTGTGACATGGATGGGATATTATGGACGGTAATAACACTTTTATTAAAAATTATATATCTAAGTGATGGGTCAGATGTGACCACCATATTATCATATAATATTGCGTTATCTCTCTCATACGCGTGATATTTAGCAATTAACAATCAATCTATGTGATACAATGATTTAGAAGACCAAAAACATTTTCAAACTGTTTTCAATTTCAGATTGCTACTGGTTTAATAGACTAAGACAAATGCACGAACGAATCAGCAAGTCTATTTCGCCCTCGTATGATAATTGCCGGCTACAGTTTTCATATCCTCGGTTGCTGGATTATGATCGGTTTAGACAGGTTAGTGAGCCCCATTAGCCAAACAAGCAGGGGATTGAAAAACGATGAACCTTCGTCTTACCAAACTTTTTGTAACACGGTTGTTACCAAGGGGGTGGTATCATCCCCTCTTTCTCCCACTCCACTTGCCACAGAAAATAGGCGAAAATCAGATTTGCACTAAATAAGGTAGAAGTCAATTTCAGCTGGAATGACGGCACTTGCATAGTTTTATATTAGAGCTATACTTGCGGAAATATTTTTAAAAATGTACCATAATACTTTGGGTGGAAAGCACGCCACCCATATCCTAATCCGGTGAGGTACTACTTGTTCATTTTTCGCTTAAATAACCGTTTTTGGAAGGATTAGAAACACCTGAAAGCGTTTTAAGAAGATTGTGGGCGTTTAGCGAACCGGAGGAAAGTTCACTGCGGGTACCCATAGACACAGAGTTAAAATGGTGATTAGAGTGGATTGTAATACTTCGACGGTCCCCCGGGGGGGGGCACTCCCTAAAAATAGGTGCGGCACTATTGACCCCTTTTTAAACCTGCTGTCAATGAAAGACCCCCTCCTTTTTTGAACCTGCTACTGAAGACCTCCTTTTTTTCTTTACTCTCATTGATCCCTCCAATTTTTAATCAAATGTCACGGAATGACCCCCTTATTCTATTTCATTCTACAGACAGAAAGCCCTTCTTTTAATGTATAACATATAAACTGGGTTTGAAGGTTAGAATTTGCCCTGAGAATAACCACTTTTTTCACAAAATGTGAGAGGCTCAGTGATGATCCCAGTTTGGAATCCTTCCTCACCAAATGACCCCACCCCCCTTCCCCTTAAAGTTCCTCAGCGAATGCCCCCCACTTGAAGTCCAATCCGCATATCCCCGTCACTTTCATATTTGAGTGCCCCCCTCCGGGACCGGTCCCCGGTCCGGTCAGCGTTATTTTTAGCATAAACAAGCGTTAAATACCCGAAATTTTTCGGTCACCTGACAATGTTCATGATCAATCGATTCGTTGTTATAAAGAGACATGATGGAGATTGCCAGAACGAGAAGCGCCCTCATGGTTCGAAACCGGGTTTTTTTTGCATATTGGAAGGCTTTTCCGATGTATTAGATGGCACATGAAGTGAATAAGCGAATACGCCGTCTGTATGTAATAATATGATGATTTGTACTTTCTGCGTGCACGACAGAAAGTCAAAGCACGGTGTTCTATGGGGACAATCGATAGTCAGGCAAGTTCAAAACAAGGTTTGCTGTTTTCTTTTGTATTGTTGTCCATAACCTTGGGAACCGTTTCTTGGTAGTGGCTACAATCGACCTGCAATGTGAGAGAATTCGTATTCTAAAAAAATCTCCTCCTGTCAATTTAAGTAATAAGCAGCAGTGTGCATATGAACTTATTTGTACGATTAGTGGGTCACCGGAGCAGTTTCGTGACCGTGGAGAGCATAGGTTTGAATGAACAAAACTTAACGAGGGTGTACCAGTATGGCCGGAAGGGGGTACAATCCAGTAAGGGATCAAAAATGAGAAATGTTTGGAATGCCAGTGCCCGTCTTTTAAGAAGGATTTAAAAAAAAACAAAAAGGTATATTTTGGAATACCTGCAACTTATGCATGGTTACGGAGATATAACACCAAATCGTCAAAGTCAAAGTCATTAGAAAGGCAAATCTTTATATTGCGTCGATGTCTTTCAAATGATCTCAAATTGTTTCAACATTTCAAGTACACCAAAACAACCTCTTTCTTTCAGAACATTCAGTCCTGAGGTAACAGTGACACAAATTGATTCGTAGAAAATTGTTTGTACGAGGTCAGAAGGCATGGATTGCACAAACACAAAAGACACGCGTCCTTGCTCTTTGTTTGATTTCCCAACACAGAAAACGGTGCAAACCAGTGATGTTTTTCGCCAAGTTAAAGTATAGGGGAATTCATGTTCAAACTGCAATCTATGAACTAACGTGGTCTTCGCTTTCTAAAACAGATACAGCTTCACGTGCACAGACTTTTTTACAGTATTAAAAAGTCCTTTATGATTTGGTCACTTTAAAATGATGTGGCGCTCCTGAATTTGTCAAGGACCACGCCTTATTTAAACACGATTTGTTTTTTCAATTTCTCCTTGTTTTTCAACCCAAAATATCATTATATTATAGAGAGTATACCATCGGAGGTATGTAGTAGACTTTTAGCAACATTTCTGAATATTTGTAAAATAAACAAGTATACGAGCCCAAAAACGAAGTTGTTTCAAAAAGTTTTCTACCAACGGGAGAGGTCAGCTCTGCACCATTGTGTTTCATGTGAAAAAGAAAATAAAGCATGCCCACCGTGACCTGCTGTCTCACTGAGAACGGTTTGCATAGCATTGTTCCCATTGACTTCACCTAAGCTATTCGATTCGAACACAGAAGCATGGAGTATCACTCTACAGCCGGGCGGGACATCTTGGCTCGCGAAAATGTGTTTATGGACTTTTATTCAGACATATTTCGATCGGCAAGAGGATGGAATTATTTTGACGTAGTTTAGTTCACATATCTGCAATGCTTCTACTTCTAGTGCCGGTTGTATGGAAGTTATTTGGATTCTAAAATTGCGTCATACTGCAGGTTGTGCCTCTGTATGGGACTTTTTTTGCGATGCACTATGAATTGTGGGAATTCAGCAAATCTGGGTATTACATTGAGATGAGAGAAAAAAGGTTACTGGTCCGATCCCTGTGAACATTTCTTACTTTAACCATGTAATATTAGTAAGAGAAGGAAGAATCAATTATTCAAAGTCATAAATCACGTTGCGTAAGTTTTCACTCTTCACGGTTTCGCCTTTGCTGGGAGAAGAGGCCTCGAACTTTTTTTGGCCCAAGCAAAAATATGCATGATGAATGGGCGCAATTACATAACAGTTCGAGCAGGTTAGATTTTTCTTTCATCCAAAAACTGATGATCGAAATGGCATGTTTAATGCCTTTTGAACAGAAGAGTAGATTATACGTAACGTTGACTTGTATTTCAATGACTTCCTTAGCATGAAATTAATTTAGTAACTAGTTGACAAATATCTAAAAGAAGTAGGAAGAGACACTTACCTTTTAAAATATGTCGTATATTTCTATGAGTGATTATTCACAGTATCATGTGACATGAATGCTTGAGAAGGGAGGAGCTGTAACATTGATATATACATAATAATTTCAATTTTCTTTATTTCTTGTTATTTTTCAAATATCATCGATATAATTTTTCGCTTACACATAACGTCTAGAAAGCTGATTGGTTAAAATGCATCACGTGACATTAAATATTTTTACCATTTTGCACTTCAAAGTACTTCTGCACGCATGTTTTCAACGACAAAACCGAAACATTGCAACTTCAGACGTCTTGATTGTTTCTGTGTAACAATATGGGCATCCTAGATCTTTGTATTTCGTGGTGTTGCTACCATAACCTAGTGACTTACAATATTTACATTTTCAGTTGTAAGTTATTTCTCCTCATGAAATATTGTAACCATTGTACTTATAAATAATTTTATACACTGATATTATCTGCATAAATAGGTTTGTGATGAGATGAAAGCTCTCTTATTAGCAGACATGGCTCACATCAGTGGATTAGTGGCTGCCAAACTCATACCATCACCATTTGATTATGCTGATATTGTTACAACAACTACGCATAAGACGTTAAGAGGAGCAAGGTGAAAAAATAACAACAGCAAACAAAACCTTTCAGCATGGTGTTTTATTAAATACTCAAGATCGCCTAAAATGCGTGTTTTAGCATGCTATAAAACAACATTATAGTACAGTTGTTTTATTTTGTATTGGTTTGGAATGTATGCATGCAAAGTTATAATAAAGAGTTTGTTTGAAAAGTATTGCTAACTATCGGATAAATGCGCCTTTACTCATTATAAAGTAGTAATTCTACATCATAAATCAAAACATTAATATCATAATTGTATCACAAATACAGGTCAGGTATGATCTTTTACCGCAAAGGCAAGAAGGGTGTTAACAAAACGACTGGAGCGGATATCATGTATGACTTCCAACAAAGAATTGACAGTGCAGTCTTTCCTGGAGTGCAGGGCGGACCACATGAAAATGCTATAGGAGGAGTAGCAGTGGCACTGAAACAAGTGTGTGAAATCAGGTTTTTCTTTCGCCTTTTGAAAAATAGAATAGACCTTTTCCTTTCTTCCCGTTGTACTATTCCACGCGCGTGATCAAGGGTGTCGCTATCGCTAGACTGTCCACAGTCTCGGCTCTGTCTTCGTATTTAGGAACAGTAGGTTGGAACACATAAAATCAAAATTATTTATTTTATTTTATTATTTGGAAGTATATTTTTACAATAGTGGCATTCGCCAATATGGCAGTGCATATCAATGTACCGGTATATAAAAGCTCTAAAGCAAGCTATATGCCCTGATGAAATAATCGGTCCATCCCTTATACCGCCGCCTGCGTGACTCCTAGCTGAGACTAATCAAAATGCTGTCGTTTATTGAATTCGACTTGCCAGACTACCCCCATAATCCCTCACGAGTTGATCATCGCAATGCAAAATGTGAAATTTGCTGCAAATTTAACCATTTTGTACGAAAATTCTAGAGGGTGTCCATAAAAGATTATGTCACCATTTGGATGTAGAAATCATGTTTCTAAGGATGACAGTTTTGTTTTGAGGTGGACACCCCTAGTTTTAATGGCATTTACCTTTTGGCTTGCATCATTTTAGTCACGCTTTCAACGTGTAAGCGGATCTTTCGCTGCCGATTCAAGCAACGGCCCTGTTGCCAAGTTGAATCGTTGTTACACGATTGTAAACGTGCATCGTTCAGTAGTATTGTGTTGTAACACCATTATAGAGGAATACGTACGCGACGTACCGTATGCCTGGGGGCGAGGGGGGGGGGGGTAATCACATGGGATGTAGGCTGGCGCTCCAAACCCCAGGGGCATTCTGTGACAGAGTACTAGACAAAATAGGGGTACTGTATTTGGGTGAGAGACAGCCAAAATGCCCAAAATAGGTGTTTTTCGAAATTTCGGGTGACAAATTTGTATGCAAAATTTTCTGAAAATGTGGTTTCCAACAAATTAAACAAAATATGGGTCTAAAATTGGGTGAAAATTTTCACAATTTCCTCCAAAAATAGAGAGGTTTTAGGGGACAGCGTGTAAACTTAAAACAAATGTGGTCTTTGGGTGACATTTTCAAAATATATGGGGTCACATACGCGTCACCTCCAAGATGGGAGTGCATCCCCGTATATATTAGTATTACCAGCAATTGGGTGCATCTGATGCCCTCATGTCAATCAATTTTCTTGTCACTAGTCTTAAAATGAACTTGTAAAAATAATAACCCACCAAATAAATTTATTAGAATGTCGGCAAGGGGAGCCCCCACGAGCTTCAGTGGCGGCACCAGACTTCATTTTCTGGGGGAAAAACGGGGGGGGGGGAGATAAAACTATCAAATTTTGGCCCCAATCGCTGATATTTGCCCAAATTTGGAGATCGCAGATTTTTGCCAAAATCCGTCATTTTTCTTCTGGCGGGGGGGGGGGGGGACTGGGGGGGGGCAAGAAAAAAATTAGGGGGCGCAAATTACCCCCCCCCCCTCCAAGTACAATCAAAGTCGTCCTCATTGGCCGGCAATACACAATAGTCCAAACATGACACATATCACTATGAGCTAATAAAATCTCAATTCCCATGGCGCATTCAATAACTTCCAATCACCATATATTGAGCAAATACACACCCTGTTTTTTTTAAAGTATGATTATAATTATATACCCCGAAATGCATGGTCAGCTGTTAACATGTGCACATCCAAGGCTAGTCAACTCAGCTCTTGGTAGATTAGCATGCCCTGCCTCATAGTGATACTAGCTTATAAGTTAGTTTGAAAGGACGGTGTATTGTTGTAAGTTCAAGCCTTTAAAACCAGTTACATAATTTCAATAGTTGTAATTGTACTGGGGTGTTTTCTTAAACGTGGCACTATTATTAACATAATAGCAGGCAACTCTTTTGTCCTCTTCAATTTATGTAATGTGGGAAAGCCCCTGCAGGTGGCATTTCTTTTCAATCTAGATAACTCCTTGCTTGAACTGGCAACTATCCATTCAGTGGTTATGCGTTCCCGACACAGTGCAAAATACCATCGTACTGCAAATGTCACGTGTTTTGTGCCATGTGACTAATTCTAGAATAATGAGTCCCGCAGCCCCCTACCCAACAATCCCTTAGTTGTTCCTATTTTAATTTTAGAATACCGCGCGCCCTCATACGAACCACTTGTCCATGGATTGACAAAATTCAAAACACCACTCGCCTATGTGGATTTGGTTGACTCGGAGAGATTGTAGTCTTTATTACAGTCGTTTATACCACAGACCCTGAGAGGGTCTAGGGTGTCGCGGACATCCTAGAGGTATCCCACTGGAACAGTGCCCGATGAGAAAATGGGGAAAGTCTATTAAGGTAATTTTAGATCGGTTATAGTATTCTCCATTTTGTGATTAAACATATTATTTTATTCTCTATTTTACTTGAGAAAAGTTTTCTCATCGGAAATTACTTTGTTTATTGTGGAAGGCGAAAATGGATAGTGAGATCAGGTCAGGTATTGGTTATAAGTCAGAGATTGAGCTAATTACTATAATTAGCCTTGGGGTTTTCCGTCTGCTGTATGTTGCAAAACAGATTGCAAAATAGGTAGTTCCCATGATGTCATTAACGTAAGATGATGCAATGCAGATGTCATTTATGTGAGATACAATTGGACAGTGTTAGGATATGTTTATGCATGATGATGTATTAGTTATTATGATGTATTAGTTATTAGATATTAGATATCCATCGATATTAGATATTAGGGAAACCTAACTACAGAAAAACTCGATATTAGATATTATGGAAAAAATGATAGATACCACAGGTGCTGCATGCGCAAGCTATTTCTCCGATGTCATCTTCGAGGCCAAAAGAGCTTCAGTTTTTGTGTCGTCTGCCTTAGCAGGCAAGACACCTAGGGATCACTTTGTCCACTGTTGTCTGTTGATGATGTTGTAGTCTGTTGATGTTGTTATCTGTTGCTGTTTGTTGTGAAAAAGGGTTAACATTTGCCTGTAATATCCGCATACTTTCCGCGGATTTTAAACCAAACTTGAGTCATAGGTGCAACATGGAATCCCTCATTTGTTGGCGAGGTCAAAGGTCACATTCCAAGTTAAATGGTTTATTGTTTAAAATGTTAAATGGACCTCAAATTGAAATTTGAAGTTCAATTGGACCAACGTGGTTTATGGATATTGTATTGAAACCCTCATTTGTTTTATGAGGTCAAGTCAAACATATCAAGGGCCAAAGGTCGTATGCGCCTATACTTCACAAACCGCGATGGCAGGAGCGATACTAGCGGTCCGAGGACCCACGATGAATATTTGATTCAAAAGGATTCCAGTTTGTGGTAGGGGACATTTGCAACAGACGACTTTAGGTGGTAACACTTGCATTATTGTAACTGCTGGAATATTAATTTCGTCGGGACCACCCCGTCGTCTTGAACTTGGACAAAATATCTTCAGACTGAGAAGATTCCCATGGTTTTTTTTACATGACTTTGCAGCTGTCATTTTGGAGTCTTCGCGTTATGGATATATCACAGTTTAACTAACTGCAAACGCTTCCTTTAATTCTTGGACATTAGTGGACTTATATAGTAATATCAGTAAGGACATACGAGTGTATCCTTTATATTGTAATTGTGCATTGAACATATCAATCAATGTTATATATTAAATTCCATCATTTTGTGCACAAGGCGCATTATTGTTGGTTTGAAAGGGTATTTTCTGACTTGGCGTCTAACGAGACGTCCATAAAACATCCATTGAAATATACGACGCCCATTATGTTTCGGACTGAAGCCTCTTCTGACTGACGACGTTTCGAAATGCCCGGGAATCCTCCCCCGATTTATAGTATTGTAATATTTTGTTTACCCAACTCTGTTCACAATACCTGTAATGACCTACAACCACTGACGCTATACTATGGATCGGCCGCGATTCAATACATTTAACGATATGCCATTAGTATCATTTCATTTCATACGTCTTTCCATATATTTTGTAATGTGAAAACTAACTACTTGCATCACTTTTTTAATCCAGCTAACCGAATAACTTGTGTCTTCCCTCTCCTTGAAGATTGCTGAGCGTTTACCTGTGGCTTGTGGTGAGCCCTATTCATTTCCCTTTAAAAAAATGAAAGGAGCTCAGCCATCTTCTCGAATTGCTCCGCGATGTTGCTGATATCTTTGACGCTCTCTTTCTTTTCTTCAGAAATCGTTTGATCGCAATACCTCCATGAAGTGACCCAACTGAACGACCCACACAGCTTGTTTCTAAAAGACCGGGGGGTCCGGGGGGGGGGGGCGTCACTGACTGCATTGGTCTAGGTAGATTCTCGTGGGGGTAGGTCCCGGTTTGTTTTGCACCAAGACCAATCTGATAACTTGGGTCCGAGAGTTTTAAATTTGTGGTAAGCGCGCGTATTAAAATCGTGTTTTGAGAGCAAAAAGCAAAAAGGCCCGCGCCCTGTCTGTGCGGTGCAATCTCGGCTAATGACCGCCATAACAAAGATTTCTTCTTGCTTGCGAAAACCGTCTTTTGTTCTATTAATAAATTATTAAGCATATACGGACTAAATTTCGATATATCATATCAGCATTAATATCTGACGATAGTTGGCGCATTTTTTTGTGATTTTACATGAAGGTAGAATCCGTGTTGAACCTTTTCTACAGTGAATTAAGCGTGATTAGACCTCTTGTACCCAATTATGGTAGCCACAGACGGCCTGATGATAAAGTGTAATCATATATTAAAATAATAGTGTGTGAGCCAGGCATGTTGGTCGGGACCACCTGGGGGGCAAAGAGGCGCGTTATATATACCGGGATCATTTAAAGATCCCTGTCATCTTGATTGGTTGAAAGTAGGGACATAAATTACTCTCATTCATATAAAATTCCTGCCAAAAAAAAAAAAGGGCATTGTACCATTTACTATTGAAACCTCGGGCATAGCATAAGGCCACAATTAAAAAACAAAAAAAACGCTAAATTTAACAGTATATATCTCTATACTACACGCCTCCCGTAGTAATAACTACATACAATATAAATGTAAAAGTATGACATGCCTGTGGCCGGCAGAGATGTCCTCTCAATTTTGCACTAATGGTTTGCATTTGGTGACGTTGACGCCGATAGTCGACGATCTCTTCACCTTCAACGGCGGCACCACATGCTGGAAGTGAAACGTAAACAAACCGGTCATTTTGGGATGAATTAATGGCTGAATCAGATGCTGAATACAACAGTTTTTTTTTGCCTTATTTTTGGGCGATGAAGTAGGCTGTTTGACATATAGAGGCAGCTGACAAGCGAGAACACAAAAAACAGGTCAGTATGCTACAAAAATATTCAAGGAATATCTCGCTGCATCTGGAAATGGAGAACATCGACGATGTGCTAAAGCTGTTGAATTTGGACTAACATGTAGATCATTACTGGCCAAATTCTAGCGTCTGCCGTCAGTAAATGGAGCTGAATCTATTAAAGTCAATGCATCTATTCCTTTGGCATCCAATATATTTAGCAATGTCACCCATAAAGTAGATGTGGTAAATCACCAGGATTTTAAGAGCTCGTCGTCTTTTCAAGGCATTTTCTGCTAAAGAAGGTAAAGCTGTTGTGGTGAATAAAGTGCCTATCCCATCTGATTAATATGACAAGATACAGGATCTTTCCGACTTGGCTACAACCCAAAGGACTTCAGGACAGGTATTTGTTGACCTTATGCCCAATTTGCTGTTAACCGCGGCAGGGAGAATATTGCCGTCAACATGACACTGGAAAGTTTTTGAAGAACATTCTGAAGGTGGGTAAGAATTTCATTACTTTGCACGATACTTTGACAAAGAACACAGACAATATGATCAGAGAAGAGTCAGGGTGTCCTTATGATGGCTGAACATGAAACCCTCGTTGCCCTGTGGCATCGTTCATGCGCTACAAAGAGAGGCTTAATCCTGCTTGCAAGTGGTTTTGGCAACGTCCCAAGTCACCTGGATCCGATTCCGAGCAATGGTAATTTGAATGCCCCTTAGGGATATTACCTTGGGGATAAAATGAAATGATATCTCGGCAGCACAGTGTTCACGCGTTTACACCAATCACTTGTTTGCGCGCGCTACAAGTATCACATCACTAGACAAACAGCAGGGTTTTCCAATCGTGATATAATGACGGTGTCTGGGCAATCATTCGGAGCCCTCAATCAAGAACTACGGCAGAACCAAAAGTGATGGTTACGAAGGTTGAATGATATGCAATAGCTGGCTACATCAATCAATCCACGTGAATCGTATGATATGCCATCACATCTTCAGCTTCAGGTGAAGTATCGCTGTCAGTTTCCTTGAACCAGTTTCAACTTCAAGCCATATAGTCAAGACAGTGATCCTGAAACTATTGATCAAGTTCTCGCGGACATGGCAATTCCCCAAACCAATGACAATTCCTTCCACCATCCATCCCCAATAATACTAGCAGTCAACTGGAGGAGAAAAACAATCAAGTTTCAACTTCACAATCACTGTGTGGTGAAGATCTATAATAAGTAAAATTAAGAAACGGCTGCGCTGTGTATATTTTCCACTGATTGGCATGATTGGAATTTTTTGAACCTGCTTTACCATTGGGATTGCTTGTATTTGACTTTGGATAATTGAACTTCTCTTTTGGATTTTTGAAAATGTTAATGAACAATTTGGATTTTACCCTGCAATTGCAAGTTTGGATTGGGATCAGTTAGCTGTAATGAAAAGTGCCTGGAACAATCTGGGTAAGTATGCATATAATGTAAAGTTAGTTTTTAATAATCATAAAAAGGCCTAATTTATGAAAGTGGAAATAGATTTTTTTAAAATCCTTCGATCATACGAACATGTTGTATGCAATTCAACAACCTTTGAACACTTTTTTCACTTTTTACCCCTGTATAATCTTTTGCGAGCCCCTAGATCGCTTAGCTAAACCCCTAAGATGGCCATCATACGTTTTTTGTGTATGTCAAGTATGAGGTAGCCCTGGTATAAAATGCCTTCTTTGCCCCCCCCCCCCCCCGGTGGTACCATAAGGCTACTGGCAGATGGTCTGGCTCATCCACTATAAGACCAAATATGATGTTATTTGGTTGTCGACGTTATTGGCTTTTACAGTGGATTTAAGTAAAATACTTTTAAAAGATATATTTGTAAAAGCTATATTGAATAATTTCTGTGTAATTTGTAAATCTTAGCTTAGCACCAGACTTCAAAAGATACCAGAAACAAATACTTGCGAATGCCAAAGCACTTGCGAAAAGACTTATGGACAAAGGTTACACACTTGTATCAGGTAAGTTTTCATGCATGATATTATTTTTGCTTGAAAACGAAAGCACAGTTCACACTTAAAACTCTCTTGCAAAATTATGCTCGAATATGGCCAAAAAGTATAGGCGTTTTAAATATCTTTTACGCCAAAAGGAATACAGACACAGAAACAAAAGAAATGGTTTCAAAATAGCCGTTACGGTTTACTTCAAAGGTGCAACGAGAGATTTTGACATCACGAAAATAAAGCGGTGTTGCATTGTCACAACATATGCATATTTCATTTTACACCAAAGTAATATCAGTATCACAAACATATGTAACGTTTAAGACTTGTGAAGTTGTAGTATTACTTAGCAGTAGGCTAAAATTTCTTGTTCACAAGTTGTTTAATAAAAGTTGAAACTTGCTTGTGTGGTACACATAAAGTAAAAGTTTTATGTGTACGCTTATTTGGCCAAATTCCTTTACATCATAAGTGTTCTGAAAGTCATATGACATTATGCCTGGCGGTGATAATGAAAAAGACGGGACCAAAGCCGATTCTTCTGCCAGTGCAGGTCACATACGCAGTGCTCACAACTGGTCATAAGAATGTTGACCATGTCTACAGAGTGGCAACATTTATTATGTGCATTGGTGTTGATGCTTTGCAAATTCACAATGCTCTACCTTTTAAGAATGATGAGGAGCGCAAGAACATGGATTGGGAGGATTGTGTTGGCCACGCAATAATCTTCCCAATATTGGGATGTACCAATATACCGCGTGTCTCAAAAGAAAAGAGAACCCTCAAAGCGCCTTCTATTTCACGAAGAGAAAAAGGACACCATACAAATTAATACACATATGAAAAGTGCATTTCGTTAGGTTTCCGACGCCGAAAAATATTTTCAAAAGGACACATATTGACCGAGTTATGGCCCATGGAAAATTTGTACATCACTTTCTCATTTTATCCACGAAATGGTACTGTTTTAGTTGTCTTTAAACAATACGCATTCTCCAAGCACAGTCGGAATGCCGGCGTCGTATTCGGCGGAATACCCTTAAAGCAATGGCAAAGTCGAGAGTGCAATTAAAATAGCAAAACCAACCACGACCACGGACACAAAGACCTGCAACATACACTGTATGCGATCAAGCAAAATGAGTCTGAAGTCGGTCAGATTCAATTTTTACTTTTTCATGTAGCTGTATGCATCATTTAAAAAGCTACATTTTGCTGAAATCCCCATTGAAATTGACCAATTACTTCCAAAGACATTTTCTCCTTTGTTTGGCTATATCTCAAAATCAATATTTGCGACTTCCGACTCATTTTGCTTGATCACACCACTATAATTGATTTGGCGAAACACGCCAACGGAAGGAATGAGCAGTTCCCCAGCGCAGCGTTTAGAACCTACTTCCTACTCGAACAAAAACTGCTAAAACCACAAGTCCAAAAACATGTGAAACAACGGAAGAAGAAACAAGCTAAGCAGAAACTGTACTTTAATAGGACCACTGAAGAACTAACCCCACTGAAGAAGGGAGATTTGGTGAGAGTAAAGTCACGCTCACATCAGCGAAAGCAGAAATGGAAAGAAGCACAAGTGAAGGAACAATTTGGTATTCGCTCGTACAAAATTCAGCTTCAAAATGGTAGCATGTATATTAGAAATCGAAAGCATCAGAAGTATTGCAGAAACTGTCAAAGCCCCAGATCTCGCAAACCAATATCCAGAGGGTATACCACCACCAATGACATGTAAAGACAATGACCAAAACATACGGAGAATCGCAAAGAACCCAGACCAAGTAGCGTAACTGAACAGTTACTCTGTCTCAAGTTGAGACAGAGCAACAGAAAGAAAAAAAAACCTGCATATCTGAAAGACTATGCCTAAATCTCACAGCATAAGGCAAACACAACAACAATATGAAAAGTAAAAAGTTAATGAGTTTAAAGTTTGGAGAGTTCAATTCCAACTTGAGTTTGAGTTTACTAGCATTAGAAGCTTGAATGTCAAAGTTCAACCTAATAGTACATGGGGAAATGAATATGTTTTGTTTAATTTTTCTTCATAGAACCAAATTGACACCAATGTTTTTCCAATACAGAATTTCATGGAGAATCTGAAAATCATGGGTGTCATTTTTTAAAATGTGTTCTTGGGTGTTTTTATAAGTGGGTAAAAATTTGTACAGGGGTAAACAATAAAAATGTTTCACATGTTTTAAAATTGATACCAATCTGTTTGGTTGCTCATACGGTTTCTAAAAAGGTATAGTTTGCCATATTTATGACCTATTGTTTTAGTACAATAGGCTCAAGAAAGTTCAAGGTCATTATTTATAGAATGGTCCGATTTTGTTGAAACTGGTTTTAAATCTTTCAGTGGGTCATACTAAATAAGAAAATGTATATAAATTCTGTGTTTCACCTTTCAAAGTGAGACTTTTACAGATATGACTAGTGGTCTTCCATAGACCCTGTGGACTATGGCCATATTTGCCCTCTTAATTATCATCAAAACGTCATTGACAACGCGACCTGTATATTTTCGGTTTCTGTACAGTAAGATGAACAATTTGGCACCATTTTTAAAACAAACCGATGAATCTGAAATTTTACCCCAGTGTGACCTTGAACCTGTTTTGCCTTGTAACTCTTGTACTATAACCCTCAGGTAGGGTAATCTATACCTTTCTGCAATCCTTGAAAGGTACTGAACATGATGGTATACTTTAAAACACATTTTGCAACCCTTTTATATTTTGACCCCTGTATAAACCTTGCCCCCTTGAATACATCCAAGAACACATTTTAAAAAATGACACCATGATTTTTGGAATCCTCATACAATTGTGATTTAGAAAACCTTGGTTGCAAGATTGTATATGAAATTTTCACAAAAATACAGTTCCACATGTACTATAAGAATTCAAAGTTAAAAACAAAATTTGACTCAAAGGTGAGGATAATGTGAAAATGGTAATGCAGCTAAACGTTTTAGGCCTAGTTTGTTTTCCAAAATAAAGTGGTATGGTATGTCAATGAAACAGTCAATATTTATATTAAATGGCGAGCTAAAAGGCTCATAACGTATGAAAACAACGCATTGCGTAGCTTTTTCTCCTTTCTGATTCCTTGGCTTAGCAACGCATCGCTTCTTTCTTTTTCCTGTTTGCTTGGCTAAGCAACGCGTTGCTTTTTACCTTTTTGGAATTGGTTCGCGTTAGAACGCCCCCAATTTATCAAAAAAATTCGAGATTTTTACACGGTTGCATTGGTAACTGGCTAGTAAACCATACCTGTGAATGGTTAAGCTCGAAAATGTCTGTGTCTCACAAACGAAGGAATTTTGTAATTAGAATAATTATTATCGGGATCCCCGATAATAATTCAACGGCTGCTGGAAACGGCCTTCCAATGTGAAATAGCCGGGAAATAGCGCCACGTACGTGTCTGCGCTCATCCATTAATTGTTTTATTGGTTCAGGCAAATCAAGTAAGAGGTTATTTCCTCGAGGTGGCACTATTTCATCATGGACGGACATAAACGTAGCATTTCCAGCTCTGCCGTTAAGTCCAATATGGGACCCAAATTCTAATTACAAAATCGCTTATTTTATGATAAATAGGCCTACGCATTTTTTAGCATTCTCGTTCGCAGGTATAGTTTCCTAGACAATCACCAACGTAACTGTGCCAAAATATCAAATTTGAAAATTGGGGGCGCTCTTCAAAAAATGTGCCATTATTGCTTTAAGTACTGTCAGAAAGCAACGTGTTGTTCTTTTACTTTTCTTGGCTGGCTAAGCAACACGTTGCTTTCCGAAAGCAACGCTAAGAAAGCAACGCGTTGTGAGCAATACGTCATGACCTTTTAGCTTGCCATAGACGAATACATCATAATTTAAACCTATATTTTAAGAGTGACTTGTTGATTTGTATTATTTTCTTGGTTATTTCTCTTTAGATGGCACCGATAATCATTTAGTGCTAGTGGACCTACGTCCTGGAGGAATGGACGGTGTTGTATTTGATATTATTTTCTTGGTTATTTCTCTTTAGATGGCACCGATAATCATTTAGTGCTAGTGGACCTACGTCCTGGAGGAATGGATGGTGCCAGAGCTGAACACGTTCTAGAGCTAGCGTCCATTACCGTGAACAAAAATACATGTCCAGGAGATAAAAGTGCAGTTTTGCCTGGAGGAATCAGATTGGGTAGGTAATTAGGCTAAAAGGGGTTTGTTTCCGGTAGGCCGCTCGCATTTGGAGATAATTTATCACACTTTCCTTTTTTATTTGCAAAATCAGAAAATTCTTATTTCCTTACGAGAAATGCTCAAGA
The DNA here is from genome assembly GCA_023653785.1 of Ophioderma brevispina. Lineage (NCBI taxonomy): Eukaryota > Metazoa > Echinodermata > Ophiuroidea > Amphilepidida > Ophiodermatidae > Ophioderma > Ophioderma brevispina. Next base: position 103,728 of record JAMKCH010058324.1, on the reverse strand, counting down.
AGGAAAGCATCTTAAAAATTAAATGTTTGCGAAGGTGATTTAAAATCGACTTTTGATATTTCAGAAATCAATATTTGTTCTAGTCGACATATCTTGCATCTGCTTTGACATCCAGCAGGTTTAGATTGCAGATTTAATAAAGATAAAAATCGGTTTATGAAGTCATCTGTTTTTAGCTATTCATTGCCTAATGGTTTTCACGGCAGGTTTATGTTGTAAATGAACAGCCCTGATTCTACTTATTTTATATTTCGAATAAGGTGTTTCCCATGTTCATTATGATGCATAGAAACGAGTATGTTTCTCAAAGTTTATTTGTTTGTTTGTTTTGGGGGTTATGCTAGGGTTTATTCAACCGTAGTCCATGTATCCATGTATCTTGGGTATTTAACTATTTGGCTCTACTGCTATTTTCGTCCCTTGCTATTTTTTTCTGATTATATTGCAAACGTTACTTGTAAAATCAAGCCAAATTTTCTTTTCTTTCGTCCTAGGCACCCCTGCATTGACATCACGTAACCTTGGTGAAGATGACTTCATACAAGTGGCAGAATTCATCCATCAAGGTGTTCAGATAGCAGCAGATGTTAAGGAGACAGGTGATTTATCACCATGCATGGTGGAAATTTCTTTTTGTAAAAGTGGCGCAAAACAGTCGAAAGTTTGTTAAATATTTAATTCATATAGTTGGCTATTTTTTAAAATGTACTTTTAATTTTACAATGTGCCTTCTAAAAATTATATTCTGCAATTTCTTTATTTGTTACTGCTACACTCTTGCTTAACCTGCCCAACCAGATTAAAAACCGGTAAGTGTAAAAATCGACTTTTACCCTGATAAAATGGCTAATTACTAGTAAGTTCGTGATCCCCGATTTTAATTGTACAGATCGTTTCTCAAGACGAGACATTATCTGCAAGTAAACCGCTTTGAGGAAGTTTTACTTCATTAAAACCAAATGTAGAAAAAATGGGAGCGTGTACCTTATGAAATAGCTTGAAATATTGCCTAACTTTTTATCCCAACTTTCTTCACGTTTCACGTATTTGTGTTTTTAACTAAAACATGATACACATATTCCTTCTTATTGGTAAACATTGATTTTAAAAACCATGCCATAAATTGAAAACAGAAACATGCTCTGCACATTCCGTTAGCTCGTTTGGTACAATAGTTATCACAGTATGTATCAGTGTTCATTAGGAGAATAGTTCATTGGTAGAACACCAGCGCTGTCACCTTCGGAGCCTACTTTTATTCATTTTAAGGAAAGCACTCCTGATATATCTCCCTCTGTGAAAGTGACTTAGTAGGGAAAATTCACCTTATGCAGTATCTCTTTGTCTAGATTAGTGTGTTCTGATGTCTCTGGGCTTTGGCGGGTTAAACCTTATTTTTTTAGCGCTCAACCATGACAGACCATATTGCTGGAGTTACTTGTAGCTCCATCTGTCTGAATGCCTTTGAGCTTCTGCTGAGCCAGATGACATAGCTCGCTCTGAGTGCAATTTTGGCTGCTGTATCAGTTATAGCATTCTTCTTTCCTTTAGGAATGCCCAAGAATACCAGGCATTTGTTAACTGATGTATTGCAGAAACTTCTGCTTCCTACCTCCATTGGAAAGTATATGTAGACCATCCTCTGTTTTCACAGTCGGCCACTAGATCTTGGCCTTTGCTTCATTCTAGCATATTGTATTGGATAAATTCTCCATAGGAACCGTCAGCTCTATGATGATCACCGTTTTTGTGAAAAATGGTGATAACTGGTCTCTTAGCTGCCTCAGTTATTTCTAGAGGGAACACTTTTTCTTTGTGTTCCTCATCCATCAGGAATATCCAGTCGTTGGCCTTCTTCAGAATGTTGTTTGGCTCTGTCTTAGGCATTGATAAGACTGGATTTCGATAGGTTGTACCATCAGCTGAGCGAAAGGTAGAGATGGGGTTTATATTCTCAGGTGGGTGGGGTTTGTATTCTCAGGTGTGATGATTTTTTTCCTGTTGGAGATTGCGTTCAGTATTTGGTCATGTTGCCAGTTGTATCTTCCGCTTTGTATATTGATGACATATTGGCAGAGTCCTAGATTGGACTTGCCCCACAGCTTCAGATTGGCAGGGGAGGAGGGAAGTTGATCATCAATTGCGTTGATGTGGAAAGACAACAGCTCTGGCATCCAGATATACAAAAGTTTCTTCCATGACAGACTCCCAATTCAACCACTGACCTTGTTTCGCACATTCATAAAGGTAAACCAACATGTCTTCCTCATCTACATCTTTTACTAGTCCGGTGAGGCATTTCCTTTGTTCTTGATGACTCATGTCTTTAATCAGCTTTTGGTTCTTCTAGGAACCAAGCCCGGCTCTGTCCGTCTGACCTCTAGCCATTTCATTCAGAATTAGACGGCGTTCTTTCTGTTGTATTTCTTGTACACCATTCCATCTGACTTTTGTCTTATTACTCTCCATGCATTTTCTGTAGAGAATCTGTGTACTTCCATTTTTAGAGTGCTTGTTTAGATGGTACTTAGTTACTTGCATACATTTGACTGAAGTTGTTAGCTTTTCAGTTGAAGGTCATTTGTTTATTCAAGGAAGGTCAACGTTTGTAGTACCAAGATTTCTTTGATCTGGCGTTACGGGCTGCAATTGTTACCATTTTAAAGTAAAAGCAACATGTTTAAATTTTCTTTTTGAAGATTTCCATGACTTTGAATCACTAGTACATGTGGAACTGTATTTTTGTGAAAATTTCATATACAATCTTGCACCCAAGGTTTTTCTAAATCAAAATTGTATGAGGATTCCAAAAATCATGGTTGTCATTTTTTAAAATGTGTTCTTGGATGTATTCTAGGGGGCAAGGTTTATACAGGGGTCAAAATATAAAAGGGGACAAAATGTATTTTAAAGTATACCACCATGTTCAGTACCTTTCAAAGATGACAGAAAGGTATAGTTTGCCCTAGAGTTACAGTACAAGAGTTACAAGGCAAAACAAGTTCAAGGTCAAACTGGGGGTAAAATTTCAGATTCATCGGTTTGTGTTAAAAATGGTGCCAAATTGTTCGTCTTACTGTACAGAAGCCGAAAATATACAGGTCGCGTTGTCAGTGACGTTTTGATGATAATTAAGAGGGCAAGTATGGCCGTTGTCCACAGGGTCTATGGGAGACCGCTCGTCATATCTGTAAAAGTCTCACTTTGAAAGGTGAAACACAGAATCTATATACATTTTCTTATTTAGGGTTACCCACTGAATGATTTAAAACCAGTTTCAACAAAATCGGACCATTCTCTAAATAATGACCGTGAACTTTCTTGAGCCTATTGTACTGAAACAATAGGTAGTAAATATGGAAAACTATACCTTTTTAGAAACCGTATGAGCAACCGAACAGATTGGTATAAATTTGAAAACAATTTAAACACTTTTAAAACCCCTTATAAAACACCCAAGAACACATTTTAAAAAAATGACACCCATGATTTTCAGATTCTCCATGAAATTCTGTATTGGAAAAACATTGGTGTCAAAATTGTATATGAAAAAAAAATAAACCAAAACATTAATTACATTTCCCCATGTACTACACTATCTTGGCTGATTCGTTGTCGATATACATGTATTAGCTAACCAGCAGATGGTAATCCGAAAATCACAATAAGCTTTTGTATTGAGTCACCTGTTCTTTCATCGTTGTAACGTTGTTTATTTCAACAATAAAGGAGCAAAATGTTTCGATTGTCCCTTTAAAATAGTGAAGAAGAAATTTGCATAACTTACAATCACTACTTTGGCTGAATCGTAATCGACAGATAAGTAAACAAGATGTTAATGTGGTTCACAATTAGCTTTTATATTGAGTTCTTTCACTATTGTTTTATTTCTTTCATTTGTACCATCTGAGGCCGAGGTGTCTCTAGAATTTAACTTTGTTCAATTGTCCTTTATTGTTTAACCATGAATATTCATCAGACCGTTATTTTTCTCCGGAAGTATCCAGAGATACTTTCGGAAAAAACAACGGTGTGATGAATATTCATAGTTTAAATAACAGTCTCTGACCGCTTTCGCAACTATAATGGACAGTTGAACAAAAGAAGTACAATGGATAATGATGAAAAGGAAAAGGGCTAGACGTATATTCTGATAATGACCGTGTGTAATTCACTGATATTGCGATCACTAACACATTTCATTTCTTTCATACAGAAGGTCTGTATACTGTTCCAGCTTTTCAGTACCTTTTTCAAGTTACAGCAGTTTTGAAATCGTGAAAAAAGTGTGTCAGAAAAAAAGATGTCATGTGTGTCAGAAAAATTGGGTCACCTTATGGAAACACCCAAAATAAAGTCGGAACTGATCGATTTACCTTGTAAAATATTTCACATTATTAACTTAAAACGTGTATTTTTCATTTTTTTTATGTGCACTTTGTGTATGCACTTACTACAGGGCAATCAATGAATGATTTCCGAGCACACGTCGCCAGGGATGAAGATAAAATACGGAAGATTGCTGAATTACGTTCCAAAGTGGAGAAGTTTGCTCGTGGTTTCCCTATGCCTGGACACGACGACTATTAGAAAAATTAAAACGAACATCTTAATTTTTATTATACATTCCGCAAAATTGAGATGTCATTAACGAGCTGTGCTCCAACAGCACAAGGGCTCTACTAACCGCATGTCACCTTTTCATTCTTTTTAAAAATGTTTACTTATTTATATCTCTCGCAAAAAAATAACTGGGTCTTCCTACTTCCGTTGGTGGACAAGGGGTTCCATGGAACACCCCCTACGGAAACCACTTTCCCGACGGAATTTTTGCACGAAATTTATACCACATATGTAGGGCTATAAGACAATAACAATTAAGCAATATAATTAGAATCCCACAAAGAAACCTGAAAATTAGGGACAAAATTATTTTCAAATTCGGAAAAAAACAACACACATTTACACGGCGTCGTTTCCAGATTATGTGTTCTAAAATGTACCTATATTAAAAACAAATGTCATATTTTTGGTAGGTGTAGTGCAAGAAATTTAAATAAAATAATGGTTTAACCTCAAAATAATTGCAACAGAAACAATGTGTTGTTGTTATACTTAGAATTGATCTGAGAATAACATATCAAAAGTCTAGAAGTATAAGTAGCGGGGCCATGTATTTGCACTTAGGCAAGGTTTGTGCAGGGGAATATAAAGTTGGTATGATTGTACTAAAATCTATACCAACATTTTGGCCATGTCCTAAGGATTAAAAAAGTATAGTTTGTTATAGGGCAATAAAGCTTCAAGGTCATCCTGGGGTAACATTTTCAGAATGCTCCAAGTCTTTACAAAAATGGTCCCAAATTCTTCATATAGTCCCAAAGGACCAGGGAATATAATACTTGCACTCATTTCACCATTTGGTCACATAATTAGAGGTCAAAATGTAACAATGGTACATGGTCTACATATCCTATGGGGTCATTAATGCTAACCATCTAATTTACATACTAAAATATCAAATGCAGAGCAAATATGCATTTTCTGTTATAGGATTAAAAAAACCGCTAATTTTTTGCTCGCTCCGCTAGTAAAATCTATTTTTGGCCTTTTTAGTTCTTTTTAGGGGCTTTTTGATCTGATATGACCAGACAAACAATTTCAGAGTAGTTTCGTAAAACTCGGAGCACTCCGAAAAGAATTACCCAGTATGACCTTGAGCCGTTATGAGCCTATAATCATGAAACTAATGACAGTAGATATGGCAAACTATGCCTTTTTAAAATCCACATGACCAGATGAATACGTTGGTGTAAATTTCAAAACAATTAGACATGTTTTATTCTTGATAAAATTTACCCAGGGCTTATTTTTTACATGTTTTCCATTGTTGATTTTTCTCGACTTTTGACACATTATTCTTTGACAATTATGATAACACATACAAAAAAATTATGTTGCAATATTTTAGGTAAAAAAACAACTTTCTTGCACTAGTGGCATTGTTTGCCGTGTAACTTTCCCTTTTGGTTTGTCGAGTGGCGTGATGGAGATATATGGCAAAAACAAAGGCATCAGCATAAAAGTTTAACTGAATTTTATATATTATTTCACATGAATGTGTAAATACTTAAACAGGAAAAATATTCATAATTAGTTGTTTTAAAAAATGTTTTTTTTACTGGGGGGGGGGGGGGTCGCGGGGATCCGCACTAATTAACGGGGCGATGGATTTTAATATTTGTTCATGAGAAAATGCGTATCCGAAAGTTAAACAAACACAAAAGTCGGAAAAAGTATATCGTTAGCCGTAAAACTGTCAAAATGTAGTTTGTGGGTCCCCTTGTCCGCTTAAGTGTTAATAAAGTAAAGGCTCCCGGTTTCGAACCAGCAACCCGCTGATTACACAAAATGACAAGGTGACACCAGTTGGATTCTTCCACTAGACACCCTGGTATATAAATTTAGCAATAAAATTGCATAAGTACACGTACACACTTACCTGTTCTCTTCAATTTCTGACTATTATAACTACTACGGTATCGCCTCCGATTTCAAACCGCACAAAACTCTCCTTCAACTTTTTGTTATTTCAAAAATAAAACCTACACCATTGATTAAGCTGACATCACATCATATGTCTTCAATGAGCTCTGCATTCAAAAGGGAGTTTTCCCAAAATAATATACCGATGCAAAACGAAAGGGAGTGTGCCGCTTATGTCAAACTGAAGAGGGGGTAAACCCGAATTCCATCATGTTAGAGTAAGGCCAATCTTTGAAGCCTAACTGAGGGCAAACCATGCTGGATACGTGTTTATGTGAAAACAACAACTGGAAAAAAAACCCGAAAGTACTAACTATTATCATTGAATGATCGGTTGAATCGTCCATTTTGTATGAAATGTTGTAAATAATCATTCAGAACTTAGCAATATTTTCAAAAGCTTATTGGCCTATAGCAGAAGAGTCCCAAAACTTATGGGACTTGGCGTAGCTTGAAAAGCATGGGCTCTAAGGGGTTACTTCAAAACTCACCACCGGTTGCATGCGGGTTCCGCCCGGTTCTTTTCGGTCGGTACCGATTTCCCTATTGTTCTAAACAATGAATCGCGGTTCAACCGCCATAAACCGCTGGTCCACCGGCGGTTGAGTTTTGAAATGGTCCCTTAATTGTCTGCCAGTTCTACCAGTTCTGTTGAGATCTGCCAAAGTGGTCACATGGTCTATACGATATTAAAGGTGCATTTCGTGATTCCAGCACCTTCTGTTTTATTCATGGTTCACTAGATATCCTTGAGAAAAGCTTATTCACAAAATTTGAGTTGATCCCGAGCTTGCGGTTTTGTGTTATGAGCAAATGCTTCTTTCCCACGGTCCCATAGGCCAGTGTGCTGTAATTTCTGTCCGTTTACGGACAGAAAATACAAAATTGCAAATTTATTACAGACACGTAAGATTTGGTACACATAGATTACTAAGGCTAACGGTTCAGATGATATAAAAATCTCAACTTTTTCGAGGTAAATCGGGGGACGAGGTTGTGGATCACGAAATGCCCCTTTAAATGAAAAACAACAAAATGTTAATAAGGCCACATTCAGGTATATACATTTCTCTATTAGTGCATATAAACGGGTATTAATTGGATTACATACCTGCTCAAATACTGTACTCAGGAATATATTTACAGTACATCTTGGAGACAGACGGTCAAAAACATTAAAGTGAAAAAGGGACTTTACCGTATATATGCAGTAAAAAGACCCCGGAAAAGACAGGTTTATTTTGACACTGGTTCTATGCAGTCTTATTGACCAGTTAACATCAATGTTTGGTATCTTGAAATAAGTTGGCGTGACTGTTACACATTGGGCAATTGTACTGTTGGGATTTTAACACCGAGTTATAAAAATCAATTCACAGGCAACAAAGTTTTAAAACTGTTCTATAACAAAACACGCTGTCTGTGCATGCAGACTACTAAGAACAGATCACGAAGAGATGTAATATGCAACTAACAGACACTGATATGTTTTCATTGTAAATACGGTAATCAGTTGCACCTCACCAAAAGGTGAATATTTGCTCAAATATACTTCCGCATTAAAGTCAGGACACTTGCAGGGTGTACATCATACTACATTGACTTGAGCAAATGATGACGCTATTGATATTCTGTAAATGTGGAACTGTATTTTTGTGAAAATTTCATATACAATCTTGCAACCAAGGTTTTTCTAAATCAAAATTGTATGAGGATTCCAAAAATCATGGGTGTCATTTTTTGAAATGTGTTCTTGGATGAATTCTAGGGGGCAAGGCTTACACTGGTTTATACAGGGGGCAAAATATAAAAGGGGGAAAATGTGTTTTAAAGTATACCATCATGTTCAGTACCTTTCAAGGATTACAGAAAGGTATAGTTTGCCCTACCTGAGTGTTATAGTACAAGAGTTACAAGGTAAAACGGGTTCAAGGTCACACTGGGGGTAAAATTTCAGATTCATCGGTTTGTTCTAAAAACGGTGCCAAATTGTTCGTCTTACTGTAGAGAAGCCGAAAATATAAAGGTCGCGTTGTCAATGACGTTTTGATAATAATTAAGAGGGCAAATGTGGCCATGGTCCACAGGGTCTATGGGAGACCACCAGTCTAAAAGTCTCACTTTGAAAGGTGAAACACAGAATCTATATACATTTTCTTATTTAGTATGACCCAATGAACGATTTAAAACCAGTTTTAAAAAAATCGGACCATTCTATGACCTTGAACTTTCTTGAGCCTATTGTACTAAAACAATAGGTGGTAAATATGGCAAACTATACCTTTTTAGAAACCTTATGAGCAGCCGAACAGACTGGTATAAATTTTAAGACAATTTAAACACTTTTATTGTTTACCCCTGTACAAATTTTGCCCCCTTATAAAAACCCCCAAGAACACATTTAAAAAATGACACCCATGATTTTCAGATTCTCCTTGAAATTCTGTTTGGAAAAACATTGGTGTCAAAATTGTATATGAAAAAAAAATAAATCAAAACATCCATTACATTTCCCCATGTACTAATTCAAAGGACAAAGGACTTCAGATTTTTTTATCTGGAAATTCAGAACTATTCACCATTTACGTTCACCCAATTGCAATTTACTGCCCATGCAGTTGAAAAGATCACAGTTGTTATCACCGCCCCAATTTAGATTGACCTGTCCTCGTTCAAGAATAAGCCTTAGCATCAAAGGGAACAGATGCTTGGATAAGGACTTTGGTTACGCGTTTACGCATATCGGCGAACTGATTTTTCTGCATAGATAACCGAGACTAATATAACTAGAATTAGTATAGGTAAATTAGTCTCAGATAGATAAACAGAAAATATTATACCTTTCAATACTGTGAAGTATGTCAAGTCTAAAAGTGTCACCTTTTCAAAATAAATAAAATGTCATCTCAGTGTCCTTCCCTGAATATTAGTAACTAGTGGATGTGCATCATACTGCATTGACTCCAGCAAAAATAGCGCTGTTAATATTCATTAAAGCAATATTGGCACATTTTTTGAAGAGCGCCCCCAATTTTCAAAATTTGATATTTTTGCACAGTTACGTTGGTATAGGAAACTATACCTGCGAACGAGAATGCTAAAAAATGCGTATTTATCACAAGATAAGCGATTTTGTAATTAGAATTGGGATCCCAGATTGGACTTGACGGCAGAGCTGGAAATGCTACCTTTATGTCCGTCCATGATGAAATAGTGCCACCTCGAGAAAATAGCCTCTAACTTGACTTGCCCGAACTATTAAAACAACTAATGGATGAGCGTAGACACGTACATGGCGCTATTTCCCGGCTATTTCACATTGGAAGGCCATTTCCAGCAGCCGTTGAATTATTATCGGGGATCCCCGATAATAATTATTCTAGTACAAAATTCCTTCGTTTGTGACACAGACATTTTCGAACTTAACCATTCACAGGTATAGTTTACTAGCCAGTTACCAATGCAACCGTGTAAAAATCTCCAAATTTTTGAAAAATTGGGGGCGCCCTTCAAAAATGTGCTAATATTGCTTTAAGCCACCCGGTATGCATGATCGAGGACAAAGCACTGCAGATTCCTTTTTATCTAGACGTGCAAAGCCATTGTTATTGCTCATGCAGTTGAAAATATTTCGGGTGTTATCACCAACCCGATTTAGACGAGCTATTTTTTCACAAAATACCATTCCTCGGTCACGAATAAATAAACCTCGAGTTTCTACTGTGCGTTCAGTTAACTTTTACCGCATTCTTCATTATTTATTCGAAGATGAACAGTACAAGACTGTGATCTAACATCTTTGTGCAGGCCCATAAACCCATAAGTTGCTACGTAACCCCATTTCTATTCAATTTACCATTGGTATTCAATTTACCTGAATGACCTCGAAAAAGAGCTCGAATCAACAGGCGTTCAGGGCTTTTTCACCAATAATTGCAATATTCGCTGTTTACTGTATGCTGATGATTTGGTAATATTTGGTAATAGCGTGGAAGATTTACAGACACTTATTGACAAACTCCATCAATATTGTCAAAAATGGAAGCTTACTATTAATACTGACAAAACAAATGTGGTTGTTTTTAAGAAAGGTTATGTTGCCGCTAGGAACGAACAATGGACTATGAATGGTACCCCTTTGATAAAAAAATAATGTATACAAATACCTTGGTGTGAAAGTTACAAGTAATGGCAAATGGAATATTACACAAAAATATCTGTCTGAACAAGCCAGCAAAGCTCTTTTTGCATTAAAAACAACTTGCCTCATAATAGGTCACTTGCCTATTTTTGTTTATAACAAGATCTTTGATACGAAAATCATGCCTATACTCCACTATGGTGCTGAAATATGGGGCTTTCATGAAGGTGCTGACATTGAAAGAGTGCACACAGGTTTTTGCAAATTTGTTTTAAATGCAAATAGATATACACCTAATGATGTGGTACGGGCTGAACTAGGTAGACATAACCTCATAATTTCCCGATTTTTACAGAGTATTAGATATTGGATTAAAATTATTTGTATGGATAGAAATAGATATGTATACCAATGTTATCAAATGCAAATTAATTTTGATGAAAATAATATTGATTGCTGGGCTGGCAGAGTAAAAACTCTTCTTTTCACAATGGGCTTTGGTGAAGTTTGGTACCAACAGGGTGTAGGTAATGTTAAGTATTTTATAGCAATTTTCAAAGATAGGTGTCATGATATTTCAATGGCGAGAAAGAATAGCAAGTAGTGATCGTTACCGCATGTATAGATTATTTAAAGATAACTTGCAAAGTGAGTCATACCTTGACACTAATACGATCATGTGTTTTCGCAAAGCGTACGTGGATTTCAGATGTGGTAACCTCCCACTTGCTATTCAATCTGGTCGATATATGGGTACTCCAGTCGAAAATCGTGTTTGTGTTCGTTGTGATTTAAATGCTATAGAAACTGAATTCCATTTTCTTCTGGTGTGCCCATGTTATCGTGATCTTAGAGTTAAGCTGCTTCCTCGCTATTACCACAGATACCCTACTCATATTATATTCAAACAATTACTGACAAGTGAGAAAAAAGGAATTCAACAAAGTGTTGGTAAATTTATCTATTTAGCTCTTAAAATTAGACATGAATATTGATCATTGTTCACCACCCTCTGTAAGGTATAATTTACTGTTATTATGTGATATGTATGATTTGGGCCAGAGGCCTATGTCAATAAACTTGAAATTGAATTGAATTCAATTTACCATTGTATTCAACGACCTATATGAAATACAGGTAAACTGGTGCCGATTATGGATGAGATTATTAAAAAAAACGGTTTTATAGTAATCTCGGCAATGCAGGGTACCATATTGCATGTCTTGCATATTGGTCGCTTTTGTTTTACTTTTGTTTTCTTCTAAAAACGTGGTGAATATGGTACCGTGCATTGCTGAGAGTGCTGATGTTTAATGAATGTCAACAACGATATTATTTACTGGAATCAATTTAGTATGATATACATCTACTGGTCACTTTACAGGGAAGGAAATCGTATTGAACGGTATAATCTACGCAGAAATCAGTAAAATAAATACAAGCATCTTTTTCTCTTTGATGGGATGATGGGATTGTCTATGTGTATTGGACACGGCAAATATCCAGATATTAAATGCGGGAGAGTATCACATAGGCTATACAACATATCTACCACTTCTCTCGCCCTCGAAATACCAAGCCCCCTTCTAAGTTCCTCAACAATGCGTGTATGGGTTTCCCATGATTATTATGTAAAGGAAATTAATACATGTCATTTAATAGTAGTTTGGTTTCCATTATGTTTTCTTTATTGATCTTATTCCTTCATTTAAAGACATTGATATGGTGTATTTTAGTTCGTTTAGGTGCCTTTTGACATAGTTATAATAGCGGGAGGCTCGCGCTTTGCGCGGGCTCCCTCTAGCTGAGTGAACCGGAGCGATCACTGAATTGAATCATCACTGAACCGAAGCGAATCACTGATAGCACTACGGCGACCCCAACTTCCCGAGTCACATCACACTTTTAATAACTCAAATTTCTTTAGTTCCTGTCATATTCTGTAGCTCAGGTAGTTACCATTTTCTAAGGAAACGCACTATTAATCCCGTATAATAACTTTCCGTACATTTTAATCATCTTGTCAAACTACTCCCGTGTCATAACCCGTAGTTTCCGTCATACCAGAATCAAAGCGAAATAACATGACGCATTATTGATCATTTTAACCCTGTTGTCGTAGTTCTCATTTTCTATAAACGTTATTATTTCATCCCATATATTTTTAGTGTTTAACCTTTTTATCTCAAAAGTACTCCCCCTTGCTAACCCGCATAGTTCCTGTGAAAGCCACAATTTATTTTTTCTCAACAATCCTCCATATAATTCCCGTCAACCTGCAGTTTATGACACTCCTCGGTTTCCTCCTTCCAGTTTTCTTTCTTTTTCTCTGTCCCTCAACATTTCCCCATCCACAAATTATATGCGTCTCTCGCTTTTCCTTTCTTCTATTCCCTTCTGTGCTTTTTGCCCGGTTTGTTTTTGTTTACCATTTCTATTTTTTTCTTTCTTTTTCTCTCATCTGGCTCCCCCCCCCCCCCCCCTCTCTCTCTCTCTCTCTCTCTCTCTCTCTCTCTCTCTCTCTCTCTCTCTCTCTCTCTCTCTCTCTCTCTCTCTCTCTCTCTCTCTCTCTCTCTCTCTCTCTCTCTCTCTCTCTCTCTCTCTCTCTCTCTCTCTCTCTCTCTCTCTCTCTCTCTCTCTCTCTCTCTCTCTCTCTCTCTCTCTCTCTCTCTCTCTCTCTCTCTCTCTCTCTCTCTCTCTCTCTCTCTCTCTCTCTCTCTCTCTCTCTCTCTCTCTCTCTCTCTCGCCAACTATCTTCGCCTCTCGCTCTCCTCTTTCTCCCTCCCTCTCTCCTCTTTCTCTCCCCTCTCTCCTCTTTCTCTCCCCTCTCTCCTCTTTCTCTCCCCTCTCTCCTCTTTCTCTCCCCTCTCTCCTCTTTCTCTCCCCTCTCTCCTCTTTCTCTCCCTCTCCCTCCCCTCTCCCTCCCTCTCTCCTCTTTCTCTCCCCTCTCTCCTCTCTCATCTGGCTCCCCCCCCCCTCTCTCTCTCGCTTTCATATCTCTCCCCCTCTCTCACAATTTCTCAGCCGGCCTCTCTCTCTATACCTTTTCTTTCGTGCGTACACCAGCGTGGATGCGTAGCACAGGCGTACAGACAATCACGCGAATCAAATGCGCGCGCCGTGACATGCACGACGATGCGTTCACGCCGCGGTCATGTGCGATGTGTGCGATCACCATGGAGTAACCATTACATAATATACCGGTCGTTGGCAAATCAGCAATGTTTAAATCAACTACGCACGGCGCGCTTGTGAAAAGCAAAGTTATGATTGGGGGAGAACTGGCGGTGCTACGCTGGAAAATGGAGGAAACGTAATAAAATTCCCAATCCGATGGCGCTCCAATAAATTGTATATTACTATGTCAGCTGAATTCCTCATGTAAATAAATTTATGTAGCGTATTATATTTGATTCGGTTATCAGGTGCTTTATTACATAATATAGTAATGTAGATATATATCGGCAAATTTAATAGAACATTATGTGACTTTATACTGTTATATGTGAATTTATTTCAATGACAACTTTCATAAAAATAGCTTAATTTTGAACTACAATTTAAAAGAAATAGACAAATGAAATGTATCAGCCTCAAAATGATTGGTGTTGGGTTTTTTGGTTTCAGAGTCTTTCGACTTGAGCGCTTTTTTTTCATTATGATGGGTCTGTGCGCACGATAAATTGTCATTCTATAATTATTTTAATGAATTTTAAGTCTTTATTTGAAAAGTAAAGGAATCATGAAATAAAGTTTAAAACCAACAAATATAAATACGAGCGACCTATCACTTGGGATTGATTTTGATAGGCAGAAGAACGCCTAGGCATCAACGCACGGCGAAAATATGGAGATAATTGAAGGATATATACAAAATGAATAAATGAATGATTTTAAACATTGTTGTCGAGAGTCCATGGTTTGTTTTTATTGAGTGCCTGTGGAACATGCGCAATAGTTTTCTGTAGGTAGTATCCTTGCTTATGCTTGAATATGCCACAATCGTTAAGATAACAAAAGTAGTGTTTCATAAAGAATATGGCCAGCGTAACATATTGAAATTTCGAGTAGTGCCATTCCAACCCACTTGCCATAATTTTTCATCATCAGATTCACTCAGACAAATAACCCATGCATCCTTTAAAAATTGCACCCGCAACAGCATGACGTTAAATTAACGTTGGATATTGTAAGGCCTCTTAAATGGAACTAACGTTGAAAAGGAATCACAGTCGATATCATGTCATAGTACATTATGATTCCATAATCCCATTGAGCGCAAAATATTTGTGGAATTAACATTGAATTAGAACAAAGTCCCTGCTTTGGAACAATATTGATATAAAATTGGATCGATTAAGCCCAAATTAATTGGTCGAGATATGAGTTGAAAAATTATTGGGCGAGACGCGGTCGAGCCCAATATTTTAAAACTCATAGCGAGACTAATTAATATTGGGCGTAAATCATCCAGTTTTATCATTATCATGTTTTGGATCCGATATTTTCACACACTTGGACTCCTCAAAACATGATAATGAACATAATTGATGGTTTTTTTAATTAAACTGACGTCATCATCATGAGATAAAATTTCAATGTTGATTTAGCATTGCGTGCCGATAACATTCATTGTCATGATGACTTGTAATTACAAATTCCATTATTGTAGACGTTGATTTAATGAAGATGTATCACCTTGATTCAAAGTTAATTCTATATATTTGACCTACTAGAAATTAATTTTAACAAGTTAGAAGTCTTTTGTAGCACAAAAGAGGTAAATGGCCGCATCATGGGCTGCATTGTTGTCATAGTAATGCAACAGGCGATCCTTCCACACTTGCCAAGTAGGAGCGTCCGTCAATTTTGGGATTGGACGATTTAGAAGGGTGATGGGTGTACCGGACTTGTAATGCTCGGCAACCCATTGAACTGCTGCACGGATTCCATTATGGTCGGTGTCTGTCAAACATTCACACACATCCTGTGAAGAAATTGAAGTTAAATTCAACTGCATTAAAAAGAGCAAGCAGAGAAAACACAATGAAGCTCAGGCGCGGATCCAGGGAGGGGGCGGAGGGGGCTCGCGCCTCCCGGTAATTCTGCAAATTCTTGCAAAATCAGCCCATTTTGGACAAGTTACAGCCTTTCAGCCCCCGGTAATTTTGACGTTTTTTCAAATCCTGGATCCGCCGCTGAAGCTGTGGAGGTGTTTCCACAAAGAAAATATTTGTATTCGTATTCGTTGCAAAGTTACCCAAATGTTCATTTTCATCTCGTGGGATCTGACCTTATAGCTCTAAGAAGCAACAAGAGTATAAGGCACTTCACACAGAGAAAACAAAATGGCATAATACGATGTAAGTATATAAATTATAAGAATCTCAACTAATTAGGTAAAAGTACTTAATAACCGTGTAGTTTTTACCGAATTGTGTAAAATTTACCTAATAACGGTTCTATGCTCACATATACAACTTGTGTAACTTGGCATAACTTTTTCTGTGTGTGTCAGAATCAGTGCTCAATCAGACAATATAAAAAAAATCATCCAAAATTAGATATACTTGGCAGTTTTGTGACAAGTATAGGTATTTTAACTTACTCTCTATTATGTAATGATATTGAAATCAACAAACTATGGATTGAAGTGAATACTTAGGTCAGAATGGGAAGAATGTTTGAGGATGTTTTCTATAGTTTGAAGTATGCTGAATCGGTATTTTTGAGTAAAGCCTCAGGAAAATCTTAAGGGGTAAAATTAGTACAGCGGTAAATTTGAAATTAAGTCAAAATTGCGTTTATATGTACACCAATGTATTTGTCTCATTATAAGGATTAAAAAGGTATAGTTTGTCTAGATCTAGATTGTTTGATCATTACGTATTTCGACACAAATATATGCTAATTTTAACCAATATGTCGACCATGCTTTCTCCTGACCCAACATTGTGTAATTATTTTTAGGAGTGTATGGAGTCCATCGAGTAAACTTATTCTTACCTGTTTTGGTGGGTTATTTTTTATCTCCCGGTTGAACTCATCCAAAACTTTATACCAAAGATCCCACATGTGGAAGTTATGCACAACACGCTCGATAGGAGACCAGAAAGGGCCCAGGCCGTCGTCAGCAAGACCAATATGGCTCAAGATATGGTCAATGATGTTCATAGTGTCAGTTGAGAAGTCAGAGCCTAAAATGAATAACAGACAAATACCGGGTGTCTCAAAAAAGGAAACCCTCAAATCGCCCTCTATTTCACGAAGAAAAAGAAGTAAACTATACAAATTAATACACCCCTATAAAGTGCATTTCATTAGGTTCCCGACACCGACATTTTCCCCCAAAATGAAGAAACTAAAGGACACACCAAATACACATTCTCCACGCACATTCTTTTGTTTATGGTTTCTTTTGTTTTGTCAAAGGTCAGTTCCGATATTGAAAAGATTAGTTTCAATAAAAGGTTAGTTTCAATTATTAGAAATTCCAAGATCTTGCCTCATTTTTTCTGTACTCTGCCCTCCACTTGGCTGCATCTAAGACGGATGCAGGCTTGCGCTCTCTTTTCCATTTCAATAATCGACTTGCGAACCATTCTTGCCTGTCGGATGCTTGCAAATGCAGTGGTTATTCTGTTAAGAAGATCCCCAGATTTGACTCCGCTAGACTTCGCCCAATGGGGAACATTAAAGAGTGAAGTGTATGCACATGAGCCACCAGCAAACTTGCCAGAACTTCGCAAAAGAATAACCGCTGCCGTTGCAAGCATCCGACGGATTTGCAAGTCGATCATTGAAATGGAAAAGAGAGCGCAAGCCTGCGTCCGTCTTCATGGTCTTAGAGGCAGCCAAGAGGCTGGCCTTTGCCGAAAAAAACATAAACGAAAGAATGTGCGTGGAGAATGTGTATTGTCTAAGACAGCTAAAACAGTAACAATCCGTGGATAAAATGAAAAAGTAGTACAAATTTTTCAATCGGCCATAACTCGGTCAATATGTGTCCTTTTGAAAAAAAAAATCAGTGTCGGAAACCTAACGAAATGCACTTTATAGAGGTGTATTAATTGTATGGTTTACTTTTTTTCTCTTCGTGAAATAGAGGGCGCTTTGAGGGTTTCCTTATTTTCAGGCGGTGGCGGCCAAGCCTAATTCATTATAGCAATTCACCAAAAATGTCAAAAGAAATTACAGCAATACGGAGTACAAACCACAAACCAATTTGGGTGCTTTGATGTGGGTCGGTCATGAGTGCTCCCATGACCTACATACGACCTCATCCTCGTTCGTTATTCATACAAACACATTCAGAAATAACCCTTCCAGTGGAGTTGATTCTTCAACTCCAACGGTTTTGTGGATAAGAAAATATTCCTTGACAAATATAAAAAAATTCAAAATTTTTTCGTCACGATGTCGCTTTTACTGTTAACAAATGGCGATGCTGACATTGGCATTTCTGGCCGCCCTCCCCGCTATTTTGAGACACCCGGTAGTTTGTATCTAGCTTACGTTTACACACGTAGGCCCAAATGTTCAAGGTCACCCTGGTTTAAAAAAATGTTAAAAAAAAAAAATTTGCACAGATTTCTCTCAATGGGCTCGAATTCTTCATGCTTATAGATAGTAATGTAAAATACATGTTATGTGATTTGTTTCACATTGGGCATATAATTAAGGGGGTGGGTAGTGTTAAATGCCGACAGCCTCCACAGTATCTATGGGGGATCAGCACTTTGGCCTCTGCTAGATTTCTTTTCTTTATGTGGGGCATATCTGGTATCTTCGAGGAATAACCTCTTGTGCCGCCTTGCTGGATCTTCATGGGGTGCTAGTCCATCCACTCTACGCACCACCGACCTGCCTCTAGTCTACAGCGCTGCTGAATATGACGTCCCATCCCAGATAGTACGCATATATTGGCCCAACAATGGTTCCCCATCGGTAATCTTGGCATCGGCATCACATGGCTAACGTATATTGGGCCACTATTGGTTTTCCATTGGCAATGTGATATCGGCTTCATGTCGGCATCCTTTAATGGTCTAATATTGGCACATCATATTGGCAATCGACCAACAGCCAATATAGAGCCAATTATTGGGATAACGTTGGCCCAATATTGGCTTAAGGCTAATTGTTTGCCTAAAAATAGCAGGGTGAGAAAACAATAAAAACATACAGAAATACGCTAAAATCTCTCAAGGACGATTGTTTTGATCAGAACACAATATTTCAAAAATATTATACTATATAATACCAATTTCAATAAAAAATAAACTATTTGACTAGCTCAAATTATTTAATTAATTTATTTAAATAAAGCAGGTTGAAAATATATTTATTTTGCCAATAAAAAAATTGAGATATTCCCAAAAAAATATTGGTTCAATATTAATACCAAGAATTGGCCCAATATGGTGCCAACAGTGGCCAGGGCCAATATTGGTCCAATTTTTGACCGATGAGCAAATAATATTGGACCGATAACTGTAGCCAATACTGGTCCGATACTGAGTATATATTGGGCCTATATTGGCCCAAATCTTGCCTCATTTTTCTTTCTGTACTTCTTCTGGCCCTCCCACTTTTGGCTGCTCTAACGACGGATGCAGGCTTGGGCTCTCTTTTCCATTTCAATAATCGACTGCGAACCATTCTTGCCTGTCGGATGCTTGCAAATGCAGTGGTTATTCTGTTCAGAAGATCCCCAATTTGACTCCGCTAGACCTTCGCCCAATGGGGAACAAATTTAAAGAGTGAAGTGTATGCACATGAGCCACCAGCATATACTTGCCATAACTTCGCAAAAGAATAATAACCGCTGCCTTGCAAGCATCCGACTGATTTGCAAGTCGATCATTGTAAATGGAAAGAGAGCGCAAGCCTGCATCCTGTCTTCAAATGGTCTTAGAGGCAGCCAAGAGGCTGGCCCTTGGCCGAAAGAAACCCTAAACGAAAGAATGTGCTAGGAGAATGTGTATTGTCTAAGAACAGTTAAAACAGTAACAATCCGTGGTATAATGAAAAAGTAGTACAAATTGTTTCATCGGCCATAACTCGTCAATATGGTGTCCCCTTTTGAACAAAAAAATCAGTGTCGGAAACCTAACAAATGCACTTTATAGAGGTGTATTAATTGGTTATGGTTTACTTTTTTTCTCTTCGGGGGAAATAGAGGGCGCTTTGAGGTTTCCTTTTTTCAGTACGGTGGCGGCCCAACTAATCTTATAGCAATTTCACCACAAAATTTCAAAAGAAATTACAGCAATACGGAGTAAAAACCACAAACCAATTGGGTGCTTTGATGTGGGTCGGTCATGAGTGCTCCCATGACCTACATACGACATCATCCTCGTTCGTTAGTCATACAAACACATTCAGAAATAACCTTCCAGTGGGTTGATTCTTCAACTCCCACGGTTTTGGAAAAAAATATCCTTGACAACATATAAAAATTCAAAATTTTTCGTCACGATTTCGCTTTTACCGTGTTAAACACATGCGATGTCCTGAATTGGGATTTCTGGCCGCCCCTCCCCTGCTTATTTTTGAGACACCCGGTAGTTGTATCGAGACAATTACTTTAACACAGTAAGGCCCAAAATGGTTCAGGTACCCTTGTTAAAAAAATGTAATGCCAGATTTCTCTCAAAATGGGCTCGAATTCTTCATGCTTATAGATAGTAATGTAAAATAACATGTTATGTGATTTGTTTCACATTTTAGCAATAAATTAAAGGGGTGGCTAGTGTTAAATGCCGACAGCCTCCACAGTATCTATGGGGGATCAGCACTTTAGCCTCTGCTAGATTTTTCTTTCTTTATGTGGGGCATATCTGATCTTCTAGGAATACAACCTCCTGTGCCGCTTGCTGGATCTTCATGTGTGCTAGCCCATCCACTCTACGACCCACCGACCTGCCTCTAGTCTATACAGCGCTGCTGAATCATGACGTCCCATCCCAGATAGCATTACAACGCTGGCCCAACATTGGCCCCTCGGTCTAATCTTGCATCGGCATCACATGCTAACGTATATTTGCCACTATTGGTTTTCCATTGGCAATGTGGATATCGCTCACTGTCCGGCATCCTTTAATGGTCTAATGATTGGCCTCAAATTGGCAATCGACCAACAAGCCAATATCAGCCAATTATGTGGGATAAGACGTGGCCAATATGGCTTAAGCTACTTGTTTTGCCTAAAAATAGCAGGGTGAGAAACAATAAAAACATACAGAAATACGCTAAAATCTCTCAGACTATTGTTTTGATCAGAACACAATATTTTAAAATATTATCATATAATCCCATTTCATAAAAAAATAAACTATTTTTGACCTTAGCTCAAATTCTTTAATTACTTTATTTAAAAGCAGGTTTGAAAATATATTTATTTTGCCAAAAAAAAATTGAATATTCCCAATATTGTTCAATATCTATTACCAAGAAATTTGGCCAATAGTGTTCCCAACTGTTGGCCCGGCCCCCTATGGTCCAATTTTTGACCGATGAGCAAATTAATTATTGACCGATAACGTATCCATACTGGTCCCGATACTGAGTAATAGTGGGCTATAGTGGCCCAAGATCTCATGTTATCTGGGATAGCTCTTACACAAGCTGGACCCAGTACTCAAAGAGACCATGAGACCATTACTGGCTTGCCTTCGTCTCACTCCAACGGAGTTTTCTACCAGTGCTTTTCAGGCATTGCACCTGCAGTGTTTCGTAGAGAACATCACACACCTAAACTGTGACAAGGCTCTGTTGGACAACAAGCACCTGCCGCATAATACTACTGACAAAGAAGCACACCAGCTCGGCAGACAAGAGACTGTCCGCTCCCGTCGACCTTTCTGTCGACACGTCGCTAACACTCTCCAGCTCCCCATCTTACAGACCCGGACACTACCTTGGCTAGATTACCCCAAAACTCAGGGCCCATTCACTACACATCTATTACAGAACTCCCTCCGGTAGCAATCTTCCACTCAAGCAATGGATCACCTTGAACAGAATTTCGCCAGGATCGGTCGTTTTCAACAGCAATATGCGCCGATGGGGGCTGTGCGACATCTCCCCTGCCAATGTGGCTCTTATGGCGGCTCAATGCGGCTCTCCATCACAGACTGCAGATCACATTCACACTCCTCAACCCCAACACCAATCAACATTGGCTGGCTCCGCCAAATTGAACACATTTACTGCTGTCCTCATACGCAAGAAGAAGACACACTTTGCCGCTACTATATTTCTTTTCTGTATCTTGGCATTATATAGCTGTATCCCGACATAGAGTGGCGCATGGTTTTGGGGTGTATACTAATTATAATAGGGCTGTATTTGAATATTAGAGTGTATCTGTGCGCCATGGCCTACAGACGCAAGAGCTCTGTGGCCATGGCGCGTATGTTCAAGGTATTATGTTGGTAGAGATTTACTTTGCAGGGGAAGTTTCTGGAGTTTTTGATTTATGCGAGCAGGTAATTTCAACAGAACATGATTGATTTGAACTTTTAATACATTGACGATGAAAACGGTGGCAAACGGACGTGGGCGGGCCTAACTGTTGAGTAATATTTAAGCACAACTTACAAAGTACTGATTATTACATACAACCCCGCAGAGGCCTATTAATGCATGGCTGTAGCATAATTTCCAATTTGAGTGGTGTGACGACTATGGTGTATGAACTTAATGATAAGCCTTGGTCTTGTCATGTAATTATCGCCAATTTAGAAGTTGTGCACGACAGTCGTGCATAGGGCCTATAGCCTTTGCCTAGACTCAGTTTTTCAGTCCCATATTTTTCTAATATGGAACATGAGATCACTGCCTATCTCCTACACGTAGACAGGTCGAAAAAATTCTTTTCTAAATTCGGTTTATTACAATCCATTTTTTTTTAATTTTTTAGGTTTTTTCTTTTTTTAAATATTATATAAAAAAGCACTCAGTCCAAGAGCAAGAATGCAAAGGTGTTTTCATGGCAAAAAAGCATGTTGTCCATGGCCCTCCGCGAGGACTCCACTGGTGCAAAAATTTTGCACCTCAAAAATCATTGATCTTCAAGAATCGAAAAATGCGGAACTACTACTATTTGAACAGAAAAGAGGTAAGTTTATACTTACCTATCCACAGCAACCAAGAAACTTACTGATATTTTGAGGTTTGGGTCGTATGAACGCGCTAAAATTAGCGACCTTCACGGGTAAAGTATACGAGTGACCCCCCCCCCCCCCTCCCGTGTAACTCGTCTACCTTGCCTTATCAATTTTCTGAGTTTTGACATGACATGACTGACTCAATACAAATAAAGAAGCTAAAAATTCCCTCAACATATATAGCATCTTTAAACCGTGTACATTCAATACAAAACCAAATTAAAATAAGCACAGGCTGAAATTCATCACTGAAATTTGGATGTAAACAAAAGTTGAGGGTGTCAAATTCTGAACCCTAGTTATTTCATGCACGGTACGTTTTGGCCTCCAAATCACACATTTGATTCAAATGGTAAAAAATCACCTACCATGAGATTACCACCCAGAACTGCTTAGGAAAACCCCGCCGATTACAAAATCAGTTCATTGCTATATTGGTATCAGGAAATGATTCGCTTTAGAAGCATGCGGGTGCCATCCAGTCTTTGCGTTGAATGAACGCAGTCCACTGTGTGATGGTGTCACCGAGGCAGTATAAGCTTATCCATTGATTTAAAATGTTTCAAATTCATGGCGTGTGTCGCATAACACTGCTACTATTACTGTTTCATGGCTAGCACTAAGGAGCATTATTGGCATTGATTTGAGATTAGCGTTTACCCCGACGCTGGTTAAGTGGAGATCCAAAAGTTACTCCCTTGAAAAGTACCACACTATGTCTTTACTACGCCTTCAATTGCATTGAAACTAGTCTTTACTACGCCTTCACAGGAATGAAAATATCTTTACTACAGACCACCTTGTATAGTCTCATATCTTAATCGATTACGCTGTGACAACGGAGTCATACAGCGCGCTTTGCCGTATTGGTAAGTTCTAAACGGTGCAACGAGTCGTGTGCTGTAGTTTGGTATCAGGTGTCAGGTTACGTGTCAGGTATCAGGTCACGTTTCCATGTATCAGGTACAGTTTGCTCTTCGGGGCGACCGATATACAAATTAAATCCGACTATGTAAATATCCAGGTCTTTACATGACCCTCTTCCCAAATTGCTATGATTTTTTCCAAAAGAACACCGGTTTTATTATGTCTAACAGTACAAAATATTACTTTTCCCTTAACCGATGACGATAATCGGTGTTTTTTTCCAATGTAGCGATACGTACTTTCCATGTTAACCTGAATGGGTCCCCGAAGCAAAATAAATAAGACCAATCAATGCCGTTGGGAGCGTCAGCAAATCTTTATTTTTTTCCAAAAATAGCTGTTTTATTCCCATAATAAATTCCTTTTAAGATTCCACAATCTGATATTGTTCTTTAATAATTAATATTCATTGTCCCCGCATGAATGTGAAAAAATGGGTCCATAAGTCTACCACCTGAAAACTAGTCAGCCTGCCTACAATACCCTTACCGTGGACTGTATGGCAGACGGATCCCCGTTTTTAGTTTTAGTAGGCTTACAGTATCCACTTGCGCGCGGCTGCTGGGGTTATGCGTCAAGGCTAGATTACGCTACAACGTGTGCGCCCACAAGATAGCCGCCGCGTTTACAGACAGTCAATTGTTCTCCGACAACAAGGGAATTACCCTATCGGAATAAAAAGTGGTAATCGAGGGTCTTTGCCATGGCTCATCTGCCCCGCTTCTTTGGGAGGCGGATAAGTGATTTTCCACTGTCCTTTTACTGCTATTTGAACCTCGTTCCTCGGGGCCTATCTCCACTCCTTATAGGAGTACTTATTTGTATATCATACGTGTGCCCCCCATCCTCCCTCCTCCATCCCGCTTCCTCCTCCTCCTCCTCCCCTGGTTCTTTCCTCCCGCGCCCTTTCAATCATGATCACAGATCCTTGTTGCGGCGCGTTGTATTTTTACGCGGCCATCATGAATCGTCCCACAATCATTTCAGCTGCTTCAACCTTCGGCAGCCGGCCAAGCGCCAATCCTATCAGCACTTAAAATGTAAATTTCTCTATAATGCTACAAGAGCACCTTGGAACAAGCCTACCCTTTTGGAGCTTATTATCCTAATAGCATCCTAATCTAAATGTATATTTCCTGTTGTAACAAACCCATCCCCCATACGCATGGCTTCGTCACCAGCTGGGGACGGGGGGGGGCAGTGGGGGCGCACGCCCCCCACACGAAAGAAACCCTTTGCCACCCCTGCGGGTTAGGGGTTGGGTGGGCCGCTCGAGCCCCCCCAAATGAACTGACCTTTTGTAACAGTGTCTATGGAGAAGAAATTACCCAAATAAGCCCCTCAAAAATGCCTTGGCAACCCCTTCTGCCCCCCCCCCCTTTGCAAAGGTCTGGTTACGCCACTGCCCATACGAATAATTTTGAAACCATTCTGGTCATAAATGTTACCCCTATGACCTTGAACAGTTTCGGGCTGTCGTGTAAACCTGTCGTGTAGATAAGCAAACATACTTTTTTAATCATCAGAACCAGATGAGTCATGTCTATAGATGAGTTTACATGTGACGTTAACCGCCGGTCAACGAACAAGCACTACCCTGCAGTATGCGTAGACGTTTCATATAGAATCCCATTGATGCAAATGAGGTATTACAATTCATTCCGTAATGCGCTGTATTACGTTGTGCAGTGGCGCTGACGGAATTGAATGGCAATACCTCATTTGCATCAAATGAGGACTTCTATATAAACGTCTACCCAGTATGCGTGAGGATCTGCAGGGCTGTTGCTTTTTAAAATTTCGCGCTCAATCAGGCGGCGATAAGGCCTATTGAATCCTATAACTGTAATGGCATATTCCTTGCACTCTAACGTCTAGACCATGGATAACTTGTGTTTGTAAACATTAATGTCAACTCATCTATATATAAGATATACACCCTTTAACACCGGATGTACATTTAAATTTTTTCCCGGTTAGTTTACCATCTCATTCTTAAAATGCTCAAGGATGACAAATTGCATCATCGGCATAGTCAATGTTGCCCAAACCATCCAAGACATTTGTGCAGATTCTTTACAAGGTCATATGGGGCCTACCCAGTACTAGAACAAAACACTAGGCCATGGTCCATAATACAATTTTTGGCCTTTTATTTAATTTTCGTGCTCCAGCGCTGGGGATTACTTATTTCCTTCACTAAAGTTAAACAATTATTATCTTAACCACGAAAATCTGTGTCCCCACATAAAAGAGTGCACATTATTAAAAAATGAAACCAATGTCAACTCAATTTATTGCTAGAATATCAGGACAATGGATATACACATATAACCTCAACATGCTCAACGAACAATGGAGCTAATGATAAATTCAATAATTGGCCCGGGACACACGTCACATTCTTTTCATCTGGTCTTTTGTTAATGTGCACGCAGTTGAATAGCCTTCGAATGTTATGGTCCTTGCCGCATTGGCAGTTCTTTCCTCGTTCACGATAAAAGAAATGCTTTTGAGATTCCTACATGTGTTTCGTTACCTTTGACCATATGATTAATACTTTTTTTTCGAAAAGGGAATGTAAAGGGACCAATTCATGAAAAAAGCCCATGGCAAGACTGACCTAATTTGTGCAATACCCCTAGATCCGCAAGTTAATGTCTTTAAAACCCTATTTCTATTCAATTTTAGCCAATAAAGGCAATAGGATTCATCGACCTACATTTTTTAAAAATCATGAGCGAGGTTAGTATGTTGCCCTTGTAAGTTATGCACAGATACTAGAGCTCAATACGCGGAAGTCATAACCTGATATAGCTTAAAACCTTTTCACATGGAAGGCAGTAACATGGACCTCCTACCTGTTGAGAAGAGATCTTAAGTATTTTTAGGTTGATTGTTGAATATCATTAGTCTCTATGTTCGCTTTGAGTTTACGTGTACGATATGGTTCACTGACATTTGGGAGTCACATTGGAGTGTGCATTTTATTCATTTTTCTAATAATGTGCACTTTTTTCATTTGGGGTATACAGCTTTATTCCTGGTTTACATAATGTTTTTAAATTTTTAGTGACGGAAGTAAATGATCCATCGCTGGAGCACGAAAATATCTTAAATCACGAACGTATTCATGGCCTAAAACGGTTATCGATAAGGGTCATTGGAATGGGTATAATACCTCCGCAAGACTAAAGTTCGCTTATGCTTTCCAATTACAATATGTATACTAGATTCCATAATCAGGCTTATCAAAATAAAGGCAAACAACATTATTTCTGAGATTGCGTAGGTTACA
The DNA here is from genome assembly GCA_023653785.1 of Ophioderma brevispina. Lineage (NCBI taxonomy): Eukaryota > Metazoa > Echinodermata > Ophiuroidea > Amphilepidida > Ophiodermatidae > Ophioderma > Ophioderma brevispina. The sequence continues at coordinate 76,643 of JAMKCH010058324.1, read as the reverse complement.
CCACGTGACTATAGCATCTTAAAGTCACAGATCTCTTCTTTCCATAATATATCATTTATTCACATACAGTCCATTTTGGCTGGATGACCATTAACAATATCCTAAACATCTAGACTATTATTATATATTGTTCACTAATAAATGTATAACTAAGATCAATTTCACCCAAAGTTGTTCTTTTTTATATGAATATATGTAATTGATAAAACCATATATGACAGTGTTACATTCTTCAATTTTTCGACCCTCTATAGCAAACGATATTCGCGAATTGGAATGTGTCTTACAATAGGGTCATTCCGATGTTAAAATGGAATTAAAAACAAATTGTGTATGTCATAATGCCATGAAAGAATGAAGACAATAAGATCTATCGTTTGAATTGTTTTCAAGACGAGTGGATCCATTGGCCATTTTGGCCTCTAAAACGAAATCTGGCATAGGTTTTTTCCAAGATAATTTAGGCTCGATAATGATGAGCTGTTACTTTTGTGCATGATCAATAGGATGTTTTCAGTTTTTTGGCAAACACAAACCAAATGTGGAAATCGTTGTCTTGATTTTTTTATAGAAATTTTTAATTTTTTAGTTTTTTTCATTATTATTAGCTAATTCCCCAGAAATCCGAAATAAAATCATCCTCCATGGGCAGAAACATCATTGGCCCCAACATTTCAATTGCGGCAAGTTTGGTAATACGTATAATAACCAAAACATGACCCAGAGCTTGTAGGTTAGTTAGTTAATGTTGACGTTTGTGGACGTTAATACTAATTTCACTCTAAATCTCATGCCTCCGTGTACACAACTTTAAAAAGTCCATTATCCGACCTAAAATTAATTCAAGCCAAAAAACCTGCTTTATCAGCAACCAAAATTGCTATTGGACAAGACTACCATTGGGATCCATCAGGAGCTAGGAACAACTTTGTCTGCTGCAGATACTTGTGGTTCACTTTGGCACGTTGTTCTGTTCTGTTGCCCTTGGGTTGAATAGACGCAGGACGTGTACGGTCATGGAGTGTACTGCGTGGGCAATATTCGCACTGAAATGATCTGACAGCCCAGCATCAGGATTATCTTGGCACAGTTCTTTTGTACTTCTATCATTTAACCACGCAACAGCTCAACAAGCCAATGAAAAGGCACAAGTATCGCCAGTTGCAGGTTTTTTTTCCTGACTCAATACAACAATTCGATCATGGATTCGAATTGTGATTTTATTCTGTCGAGAAAGAACACCAAGCTGTTGACCTTCACTGTTTACCGACATAAGCCGACATTGAGAAGGTGGAAAAATGAAAAGGTTCGTCAAACTTTCTACGGCCATTAAGTAAAAAAATAAACCAGTTGATTGTCCGGAACTTCTTAAAACAGTTGGTGAGGGGCCCTTATTATTTGTTATTGTTATTTTTTGTCAAAGAGGCCCTCCATGTCTAAGATGGCCACCATGAATATATTTGAAGATAGTTTTTATGGTGGGCAGTTATTTAATTATTTAATTACAATATGATACTGTTCATATACAGGGCTTATCAAAATAAAGGACAACAAACAATATTTCTAGAAGATTGAGTTAGGTTACACAAAGTGACTATAGGCATCTAAAGACACAGATCTCTTCTTTCCAATGATATAGCATTATTCATCATACCAGTCAGGTTGGCTGGATGACCATTAACAATATCCTAAACATCTAGACTATTATTATTTGTTAATAACAAGTATAACCAAGATCCAATTTCACCCAAAGTTGTCTTTTTTTTATATGACATATATAGAGAATTGATGAAAACCATATATTACAGGTGTTACATTTCTTCAATTTTTCTAAACGATGCTATAGCAAACGATATTCGCGAAATTGGAATGTGTCTTACAATATGGGTAATTCAATGTTAAAAGGAATTAAAAAACAAATTGGTATGTAGAATGCCAAAGAATGACGACAATAAGATCTATCGTTTGAATTGTTTTCAAGACGAGGGGATCCCATGGCCATTTTGCCCTCTAAAAACGACTCGGAAGTTGTTTCCAAGAGAATTAGGCTCGATATGATGGACCTGTTCTTTTGTGCATGAAGCAACTAGGATGTTTTTCATTTTTGGCCAAAACACACAAAAATTGTGGAAATCGTTTCCTTGATTTTTAAGAAATTTCCCAAATACTTCTTTAATTATTCCGCGCAGCTAATTCTCCAAGAAATCGAATAAATCATCCTCAATGGACAGAAAAAACATTCATTTGCCACAATTCATTTCAATTGCGGCAAGTTGGGAACATACGTAGAATAAACCAAATACATGACAAGAGATTGTAGGTTAGTGAGTTAATGTGACGTTTTGGAAGTTAAATGATAAATTTCACCTCTAATCTCATGACTCCGTGTACACAACTTAAAAAGTCCATTATCCGACCTAAAATTAATTCAAGCCAAAAACCTGCTTGATCAGCAACCAAAATGGATTGGAAATGCAGATGCAAAGACATACCAGTGGGATAATCAGGAGCATAGGGAACAACTTTGTCTGCTGCAGATACATTGTGGTTCACTGTTGGCACGTTGTTCTGTTCTGTTTGCTTGGGTTGATAGACGCAGGCCTTGTACGGTCATGGAGTGTATGCGTGGGCAATATTCTCGCTGAAATGATGCTGACAGCCCAGCTCAGGATTAATCTTGGCACAGTTCTTTTGTACTCGATATTTAAGCCACTGCACAGGCTCAACAAGCCAAGGAAAAGCACAAGTACGCATGTTTGCAGGTTTTTTTTCATGATCAATATACAACTAATTAGGAATCAGGTGAGGTCGAATCATGTGTTTATTCTGATAGAAGAACCAAGCGTGACCTTTACTGTTTACCGACATAAGCCGAAATTGAGAAGGTGGAAAAATGAAAAGGTTCGTCAAACTTTACTAAGGCCAATTAAGTAAAAAATAAAAACAGTTGATTGTCCGGACTTCTGGAAAGTTGGTGAGGGAGGCCCTTATTATTTTTATTTCTTATTCTTTATATAGATGGCCGCCATGTCTTAAGATGGCCACCATGATATATTGAAGATAGTTTTATGGTGCAGTTATTTAAGTTATTTAATGTGCAATGTAGATCACCAAATGGTTTTATATTATACTGTCCACGTGTCAAGCGGATTGCCAATATCATAAACATCTGGATGACAAGTGAATAGTCAATTAGGATTGTTTGATTGAAAAAAAAAACAATAGCAATGCCTGGGGCCACCTTCAGTTCACATCCTACATTTATCCTATTGGCAAGATCATCAGCTAAACCATGGACGTTCTTTTCACATAGATGCCGACGATACCAGATCTATACCTCATTTGACCCCAAAGCACCAGGTGACTCTACGTTGCAGTGAACGTCTTCAAAATTGTTATTAAGATAAAGCATTGGATGGCAGCAAAAATCACCTTAAATTGAACATGGATAGCAATTCCCAAAGCAATGGTCATAGATGGCACAAACAATACCATTTTAAATTAGCCCCATTGAAAAAACTGATACCACAAGGCCCCATAAGGCACCCATATATGGCCCAAGTAAATAACCCACTATGGGATAATCGTGATACCCAAGGAGATTAAAAAAGTGGGGCCCATATGGGTACATATTGGGACCAGGAGTGCAATGGTTTTGGGGTGTTATAATATTATAATAGGGCTGTTTGATATTAGAGTGTATCGGTGCGCCCCATGGTACAGAAGGCGCCATAGCTCTGTGCCATGGACGCGTATGTTCAATGGTATTATGTTGTAGGATTACTTTTGCAGCGGGAAGTTTGATTTGCATTTATGCCACAGGTTAATTAAAAGAAGCATGATTGATGTGAACTTCATATTTTTCTAATTTATCATGATATTATAAGATCTTTTGAAAAAAGGTTTAAGGATGATTTTTTAATGTCATGGGACCGAGGATCCATAGTAAATGCATGTAGACAGTTTCACAAATTACCGTTGGAAATACCCCAATGCCCAAATCGAGCAGATGTGTCCTATCCCCCTGTCGAAACCACATGTAAGTCTCACATCTTGATCGATTTACGCTGTGACAACATAGATACAGAATGCTTGCGCTTGCCGTATTGTAGTTATAAACGGTTAACGAGATGAAGCGTGTGGTGTCCACGTGTCAGGTTACAGGTCACGGGTAAGGATCAGATATCCGGTGTGCTCTTGGGGGCGACGAATATATATAAATCCGACTATGTTAAATCAAGGTCGTAAACATATGACCTTGCCAAAGTGATATTTTTTTTTCCAAAAGACACCGTATGTGTTGTCTAAACAGTACAAAATGTACCTTTCCCTACAGATTCAAAAACGACGTACGATACGTAATCGTGTTTTTTGCCAATGTATGGATACGTACGTCATTTTACCTGAATGGGTCTCAGAAGCAAATAAAAACCAATCAATGCGTGACTCTCAAATCTTATTTTTTCCAAAAATTGGCTGTTATCCCATAATAAAATTTCCTTTTAAGATTCAACATTGTATATGTTCTTTATAATTAATATCAATTTCCCGCATGAATGTGAAAGATGGGTCATAAGTCTACAAACTGAAAACATAGTAGCCGGCTAAATACCCTTACCGTGGACTGAATGAGCAGACGGATCCCCGTGTTAGTTGTAGCAGGCGTACAGCCACTTGCGCGCGGCTGCGGGGTTATGCGTCCAGAAAGTTAGCCTATAGGGACACTGGCCTCAATGTCGGGGGGGGGGGGTACAGGCTATTCCTAGAGGGGTGTGGCAACCTCCATTAACATTAATCTGTTGGTAAAATGTGTCGGCGAAATCGGTATTAATGAGAAAACGATGAAGGTTGAATATTGCAATTAAAGATACATTTGTGATTCTAGCACCTTCTGTTTTGTTCAGGTTTCGCTAGATATCCGTGAGAAAGCTTATTCTCAAAATTTTAATTCTGATCTTGTGTTTGGTTGGTATGAGAAAATATTTGTAACACAGTCTCCCATAGACCACTGTACTGGAATTTCTGTCCGTTTACTATATTATACAACCTGAGGAATTAGTATGGGACAGTGTGTCATTTGTTGGCTTTTTAGCTACAATTGGAATTTTTGGGTCTTAAAATGTACATAATAGTCCCAGAAATCCAAATCAAATTGTTACCATTTTTTAATCCCTTCCGTTTGGCGGTCACCTTAGATTTCAAAATGGCCGCCATTTTCAACATATTTTGCTCTATATCTGGACTTCTGAGCAACATAGAACGTAGAATGTTCAAATTGATGGCAGTACCCATGTTTTTGATGTCAAGGAACACAAATATCACATTGAGAAAGTTGCACATTGTTTCCTTCAGGCGGACATCTTGAATTTCAAAATGGCCGACATTTTCAACATATTTTGCTCTATATCTGGACTTCTGAGCAACATAGAAGGCTCAAATTGGCGGCAATACCCATGTTTGTGATGTCAAGGAACACAAATATTACATCCGAAAAGTCACAGATTTTTTCCTTCCGGCGGCCATCTTGAATTTCAAAATGGCCGCCATTTTTAATATATACTTCGCCCAATATCTGGGCTTCTGAGCAACATGAAAAGGCTCCATTTGGTGGCAGTACCCATGTTTGTGATGTTATTGATATTGATGTTGTGGCAGAGTGTCACCGTGAAAGACAAAGACTAAGCGACCATCCCCAACAGAAAAGGGTGCTGGAGACCTGGCGAATCCCAGCTACTGTTTAGCTAATTGACAAGCTGAATTGTTACAACGTAGCACCAAGGTTAAAGCCCCGGGTTTGAAGTTTGTGCTTCCTAAGTCAACATTGGTCTCTACCAATTCGGATGATGGGTTGGTCCTAAAGCCTACTGGAAGAGCCAACCCTGATATTGACAAAAGATGCATGGACAACTTTGTTAAACTTAATGCTGCTTTCATCATCAGCACATACAACGTCCAGACACTATCAGCAACAGCCAAGAAAGAAGAACTTGTACATAATCCCAGATAGCAATACACCGTTGGCCCAACGTTGGGCCAACGGCATCAACTACGTTGGGTCAACGTCGACATAAGACGTTGGACCAATGTAAAATGTCCGCCAGCCCAACGTTGGCACAACATCAATTTTTGACATTGGCGCAACATCGGGCCAACGTTATGCCGACATCAAAAGAACGAAAAATTACGTCGTCCAAACGTCATTTTGTCCGTCGGTCCAACGATGGACCTGCGTCGTATTTTGATGTTGGGCCAATGTTTGGCCAACGTTATCCCAACCATAATAAAACGATGTTTTCCACTATATGTTACAAAATCACTAATTGGGCTTGTTGAATGAAAAAAGAACACTTCCCTATGGTTTTTCACATTTAATACACTAGTAAAGTTCCTATTTTATGTTTAGGTACATATTTATAAAGTAACTGAAAATCAACTTAGCTTGACCAGTATTCGAACCAGGGACCTTTGTATTAGAAGGCGGATGACTTACCAATTGAGCTAACTTATCCTGCTTGATAACAAAGTGCAAAATATAATATATCAATTGTAAAAAAGCTTTCAACAGTATATGAACACACTAAGTAAAGACTAAAGACTCATAAAAAATGGCGACCTACGTCACAGAGGTGAACAAATCCCGAAAAGCTCAAGGAATCCTTGTATCACGTCCAGTGAAAACAAAGTGCACAAAATCGAAACATATAGTCACTGCAAATGGCATATATGTTTCATTTTTATGCACAATGTTGCTAAGCATAGGCCCTATTTTTGCTGAAAGCCTATCCGTTTTGGCTATAGGCCCTACTTAATTTCCTTTATTAATTAGGCCAATAGAATATTAGCTATAATAGTCTGGGGGGGGGGACAACATATTGCCCTATCGTTTGCAACCTCTAACAACCATTTCCCTCACCGTTTTCCCACGTCGGCTGGGACGTTGGTTTCCGACCGCGACCTATTGCCGACATCACGAGTCGGGTCCGACGTCAATTTGCTACTTGGGTTAAATCACAACTGTATGGTATTGATGTCTCTGCATACCTATTGTGCACAGCAACATTACTACAGGATAATATCCATGGCTATGCCCTTATTACAGGCTCCCCCGCCTGGAAGATAAGAAAAATGCAGCTCAGGAGGTATGGGTTGGTCCCAAAGGCCCGCAAGTCACGTGCTAGCCTTGTACTGTAATTACGCATCCTGAAGCTTTACACTGATGGGTAATCTTGAAACTACAGTCATTTGCTGCTACCATCCAGAGAACTGTCCTCTCGCTTTAACCTGGACTTCCCGCCCCGGTCAGTTCCAGCCATATCTTCTTGCATCCCTGGAATGCGGTGCTTGACTTGGGCTGAGACGCACCTGTTCGCGTGCAGATGCGGTTCCACGGAGGTGGGTGGTTGCGCAGAGGAATTGTGAAAGGTTTTAGCCTTGTTGACACTTGGCCAACAAAAAATCCAAAATCAATAAGCAGTAGACTGGGACATACCGTCCCCGCCCAATGGAAACTTTCCAGCTGCACTACATTCTGGTCAGAGAGGGGTGGATTAAAAGCATTAAGAACTCAAAAGCCAACAATACTTTTGATAATGTTAAAAGGTCTGATCATAGAATTGTCCTCTGGCAGATATGTTATCGTCATAGTAAACCCCCTGGCTAGAGATCCCATGAAAACAATTCGGACTGGCGAAAGGTAGTGGGAGTGTCGTAACAGCGGGGGGGGGGCAACAGGGGGCAGGTTGCCCCCTGACGACGTTGGCCGGAAAAAAATTCCAAAATCATCTAATCAGCCGTTTTAGCCCAGCCCCCCCCCCACCCCCTCTGCACCGGAAAAATTGCCTTTTTGACCCCCTGATAGGGAAAATTTCCCGAAGACTGGGAAATTTGCCCCCTCAGAAGAGCGGGCAGGCCCGTTACGCCACGGTAGTGGGAGGTACAAAGCTCTGCGATCATATCTGTAACGCATCAGTACATAGCAGGTCCAACACTCTTGTTGATGAGCTTGAAGATTAGAACCCCGCCGTATATGAAGCCGTCATTTCAGCCAACAAAGAAATTGCACTGGAGATGCTACATAGAAGAAAGAAGAAGACTCCTGCCTTTGTCTCAACTGACAGAGTCATCAAAGCCATAGAAAAACTGAAGTCTTCAACCAAGAAGCACCATACTAAGTCCCCACCCGATGCTTCCAAGCAGAAAGAAACTTGATGCCGCTAAGGCCGCCTGATGATGATGCTTACACTGTGGTGCTTTGAGGAGCATGTTAAGTTGTTAATTCCAAGGCTGAAACACTTGACGCCCTACATCGCAATACAGCCGCTGCTGCCTGGGAGGCACGAGGGACTGACTGATAAAAGCACCCCACCTATAAATCAAAGGTGAAATACTGAAGACTGCCCGACACATGGTTTCCAGCACTTGAGTTCCTCTACTTGGCAACCAGTTCAGAATAACCTAACCTTGATGAACCTTCTTCAATCACAAGGTAGCAGATGCCCGTCCTATCAAGACTGGACCTTTCACTATATAGAGCTTTCTGATCTACTGAATGAACTGAACAACACCAAGAGGCCTGGTCCCGACAACATTAATATGAAAGTATCCACTTTTTCATGATCAACTGGTGGAATTTTGTAACACACCCTACATAGGAAACAAACCGGCTGCCTTATTATATTAACATCGTTCATCACTCCTCCACCCAGAAAGGTGACCTCCAACAACCCCAAAACTACAGAGGAATTACACTGTACCACTGGCCTCGAAGATCTACAACTCATTGCTGCTCAACAGAATCGTTTTCTCACATAGTTCCCATTCTCAGACGAAACCGATGTTTTTCGTAGAGGCAGATAACACTTCTTCAGATACTGTCCTCACAGAAGGATCATAGTTGAGAATTTGAGAATTGAGAGTTGAGAATTTTCCAAGAGAAAGGCTTCAATTGGTGTTTGCAATTTTCCAAGGCTATTGACAGTGTCAACAGAGATGTAATGCTGCATATTCTTACCAACCATGGTGTCCCAGACGAGACTGACAAAGCAATTGCCAACATGTATGATAACCCATCTAGCTTTGTACAGACCATGAATGGGCCCATAAAGGAGTTCCTAACAACTACTGGAATCCTCCAAGGAGATACTCTTGCTCCCTATCCTTTTGTAATCGTGGTTGATTACATCCTCAGACAGTCTTGACATCATGAACGACAAGGGACTCACCATCAAAGCCAATTGTTCTAGACGTCACCAAAGTCAGCATCTCACAGACCTTGACTATGCAGATGATCTAGCTCTAACAGCCAATCTGATATGTCGTGCACAAGATGTACTAACATTACTTGAGAATGCTGCAGACGAAGTCGGCCTACATCTAAAGCTATCTAAATGCCAAGAAGACGGAATATATGACCGTCAATGAGGAAGATAATCATCAACCTATCTGCACTACAGACGGTACTTAAATCAAAGAGGTCGGGGACTTCAAGTACCTGGGGTCCTATGTTGCCGACAGCAAGAACGACTTCTGTCACACAAAGGACAAGCTTGGAATGCCTGCAATAAACTACACCACGTATGGCAACCTGGTATCTCCAATTCAACCAAGCTGAAGTTCTTTAGAGCCTGTGAAGAGAGTATTCTGTTATATGGATCTGAGACCTGGATCATGAAGAAAGAGCTACAGGATACACTGGATGGCATCTACACCAGGTTTCTTATGCGAGTACAAAACATAGCCTGGCGTGAGCACATGACCAAAGCACAGATATGTGGAGATATCCCTCCAATCTCATCTTCTGTTACCCAATGCCGAGCACGATTTGACAGTCACTGTTATCAGGCGATTGATCAAGTAATCTCGGACATCACATGTTGGAGGTTACCATGCCCAAACAGGGGTCGTCCCCCCTTTACCTACATTGATGTGATTGCTCGAGACATGCACCAGGATCCATCTCACATCACCAACTCAATGACGGACAGGGACATTTTGTGCTACGTGGTGAACAGCATCTCGGCTGCGGCCGCTAGATATATAGTTGTTGATATTGGTTTCAATACTTGAAATTGCACTGGAAAACATGGACAGCAATAACATTGAAACCTATATACAAACTTATTAAAACACCCAGAGCTATGGCTCTCCCAGGATTCCATGATTTAAGTGGTTCTGGTGTAATATGATGTATATCTGATTAGGAAGGAGCATTTGAGCTATTTTGCTCATAAGGCCAGATATCAGGCGAAGTATATGTAAACAAAAATAGTGGCCATTTTGAAATTAAAGATGGCTGTCATAAGGAAACAATCTGCGACTCTCTGGATGTAATAAATATTTCCTTAACATCACATGGAGCCTTCTATGCTGCCCAGAAGTCCAGATATTGGGCGAAGTATATTTTTAAAAAGGCGGCCATTTTGAAATTCAAAATGGTCGCCTGAAGGAAACAATCTGTGATTTTTTGGATGTAATATTTGTATTCACTGACATCACAAACATGGGTTGTGCCACCAGCTTGAGCCTTCTATGTTGATCAGAAGTGCAAATACATATAGAGAGCAAAATATGCTAAAAATGGCGGCCATTTTGAAATTCAAGATAATCTCCTGAAGGAAACAATCTGCGACTTTCTGCATGTGATAGTTATGTTCCTTGACATCACAAAAATTGGTATTGCCACCAATTTGAGCCTTCTATGTTGCTCAGAAGTCCAGATATAGAGCAAAATATGTTGAAAATGGCAGCCATTTTGAAAACCAAGATGGCCGCCAAACGGAAGGGATTAAAAAATGGTAACAATTTGATTTGGATTCCTAGGACCATTATCTACATTTTAAGACCCAAAATTCCAACAAATCTCAAACCATCAACACACGCCCCACTAAATAGTGCAAAAAGGGAGGTAGTGGTATTTGCGTTGTTAGATCATGGCATTTAGGGATCCAAGCGACCGTTAGTATATGGGAAAATGTAATTGATGTTTTGGTTTAGTTTTTTCATATACAATTTTGACACCAATGATTTTCCAATACAGAATTTCATGGGGAATCTGAAAATCATGGGTGTCATTTTTTAAAATGTGTTCTTGGGTGTTTTATAAGGGGGAAAATTTTTTCAGGTTAAACAATAAAAGTGTTTAGATTGTTTTAAAATATATGCCACTCTGTTCGGTTGCTCATAAGGTTTCTAAAAAGATATAGTTTGCCATATTTACGACCTATTGTTTTACTATAATAGGCTCAAGACAGTTCAAGGTCGTTTTTTTTAGAATGGTCCGATTTTGTTGAAACCTGTTTTAAATCGTTCATTGAATCATGCTAAATAAGAAAATGTATATAGATTCTGTGTTTCACCTTTCAAAGTGAGACTTTACAGATATGACTAGTGATCTCCCATAGACCCTGTGGACCACGGCCATATTTGTCCTCTTATATCATCAAAACGTCATTGATAATGCGACCTGTACATTTTCGGCTTCTATAAAGTAAGACAAACAATTTGGCACCATTTAATAAAAAACCCGATTAATCTGAAATTTTACCCACAGTGTGACCATGAACCGGTTTGCCTTGCAACTCTTACTATAACCCTCAGATATAGCCCGAGCTTGCTCTGGCTTTTTCCGCTATCTACTATCTCCTCTCCACTAAAGCCAGAGCGGCAGTTCGTTAAAAACGGGCTCCACTGTGTCACAAAGTCAAGAATTTTGGTATACTTACAGTTTTCGATGACACGAAATCCGTGCATATATGAAAACTTTGATGTCTTAGCATCCCTACTAGCTCGAGTTTAAAAATACAAACGGTGCACAGCTCATGCTTACATCCGTGAAATGTGGGCCCTAAAAGGGAACGAAGTGACCGAAAAAATGAAGCGACAGACAGCCGTCTCCCACATTCCAGGGACTTCCGGGTGCAATGTTCGTAATAATTTATTGGTAATATAATCAGCGAAAATAAGCGTGTGCTCTGCCTATTCTAAAGAAAAAATATAAAAACGGGAACAATCCAGGGGCGACTCACTGCTGATCTAGTGGGGCGACTGCTTTGTTTAGATGGTTTTTAAGGGTTAAGAAATCACCGTTTCAATTAAAACCAGATGGAAATAAGTCAAGGAGAAACAACGTGCGGATAATTAAAAAGATAATTTAGGACTACAATAAAGGTAAAGATTTCCAATAATTGCTGTTTTTGTTACTGATTTGAATTGCTATTCCGCATCGGATCCGCGGCGCACCCACCCCGGCTTTTCAATACCACTCCCGGTATCGCCAAGCCATACTGCAATAACGTATTGTGCGGCAACGCGTTGCGAGGAAAGTAGCAACGCGTTGCGACATTCGGCCACGCGTTGCGACGTCGGTGGCCAATCAAAATCATGATTTTCTGTGACCCGTATTTCAAAATAGACCACACACGCGTGCGAGATAATTTGCAACGCGTTGCAAAACCTTCACAACAGCGTTGCGAGCTCACAACGTGTTGCGAGCTTCACAACGCGTTGCAGCTTCAAACGCGTTGCTAAGGTCCACAAGCCATACGGGCCATAACGTATTGCGCAAAAAACGCGTTGTGAGAAAGGTACAACGAGTTGCAACATTTCGGCAACGCGTTGACGAAATTTCGACAACGCGTTGCGACATTGCAGACAACGCGTGCGAAAATTTCGCAACGCGTTGTCTTTATGGTGTCGGCCAATCAATCATGAATTCTGTGAGTATTTTCAAAAAATAAAATCCTCACAACGCGTTGCGACCTTCATCACAACGCGTTGCACACCTTCGCAAACGCGTTGCGGCATACGTTATGACCCTATTGGCTTTCACAAGCGTGTGAAGTGTAAACCGTGTTTTGTGAAGCTCGCACCGCGTTGGGAAGGCTTTTGCAACGCGTTGTGAAGGCCATAAGGGTTCATAACGTATACCGCAACGCGCGGACGTAGCGTTGAGGAGGTAGGTACGGACGACGTGCAACGCTACGGAATGAGCTACCTCGGATAGGGCAAAACTATACCTTTCTGTAACCTGTGAAAGGTACTGAACATGATGTATACTTTCACATTTTACCCCTCTTTATATTTTGACCCCTGTATGAACTTTTTCCCCTTATATAATAACATTGTTAAAAATATGCCCCATGATTTTTGGAATCCTCATACAATCTTTGATTAGAAAAAACATTGGCTGCAAGATTATCTATGAATTTCACAAAAATTACAGTTCCACTGGTACTATGTGAGACTATTATTCCCTTATTAGAGAGGTTGAAATTCAGGAGGTTGTGCTGGGTTAAAATCGTATTCAGACATTTAATTTCACATTATAGTAGATTTCAAATACGAGACCTCATTAAACGTTTAGGTCTGTCCATGCACCGTGAAGGTAAGATGAATTATTTTAATGGCCACAGGTAAATGGTTTCTGGTACTCATACAATGTAATAGTAAATTCAGCTAGTAATTAATGTTGACCTAAAATACCTTATTTCACATCTAAGATAGCTTGGATGTTTTTATTGAATTCATCAGGTTGAAAACACCATCAATTTTTTCATTTAAACGTTGTTATTTGAACATAAATTAACTTTTAGCACGAAAATATCATTAAAAACCTTAATCACACACAGCATTGGAGAAATAATGCCTTCTTATATCAAATGCACACGTAACACAGCTAACGTTTTTATTTGGGGCCCAAAATGGGCCAACATTGTAATTATGAATTAGAGCCAAAGCGGATTTCACATCCTGTCCAACCATGGCATAAGTTTTCTGTCATTAACAGACCATTGTAGACTGAATGCCATCAGTGTTCCAATAAGTCGATTTGTGAGGAGCCTTGTACCATGGACACAATAATGTTTTGTGAATGGGCAACAAGGCCTAGTCTCGCTTGGCCGGGGATTGAACCCCATTTCAATATTCACCCTATCGAAATACTGCATGGAGGTCTCACTTAATAATTTTGCAATCTACGATAGTACAAACACGATGCATTTAGTACTGCATGTATTACAGTCAGTCTCTGCGTACTAAGCTCAGAAGGTGTTTTGAATCAATCCATAATTCATTGCACTGTGCCTATACTTTACTGTACGTTACAAACACATGTCAGTACTTAGGGATAAATAGCCCCAGAGCGTCAACCCACAATGCACTCGTTTTTGCAATTTCTTCTCAACTAGGTTCCAATTCTGTGATCCCACCAAAATCATATTTAACACACAAACCATGACTTTTACACTCGTTTTAGCCCCAAAGCGTTAGTACTTAGTAGTAATTTTTTAGCATGACTGAAATGGTTTTTTGTGTTCCTCTGTATCCTAACATAAGTGGGCAACATGTGTTGTTATGGAAACAGCTTGGAAACGACAATTCCATTTCGAATCAGTAAACGTTTTTTCGGCCCAACGGACAGTACTACAAAAACGCTCAAAATTTCACATTATAATCAGTATTAAAAACAAAGTAACAAGTGTATACAGTTCCAGAAACAATTAACAATTATTGAAACTTAAACTACTGTACATGTTACAAAGAACAAATAACTTAAAACATATTATAAGATCTTAAGCAGCTTTTAGCCTACAACAGGTGAGATTTTATTTTGTTTTGAATCTAATTCTATTTTTAATTTCTTGAATCATTAAGCATTTCAGGTTATTGTAGACATAATTATTTGCGTTCGAAGTTTCTTTTCACCATGCATTGAATATAATATACAAGCATAATTTTAACACAAATTAATTAAAATGATTTAATTTTTTTCTCAATTTTATTTTTGTACAAATTGACCCATGGGATCAAAGGAAACGTTGTTCTTTTGATTACATACTTCCCCGAAGTAAAACCATGTCCCACTCATAAATAATAATAAATATTATATTAACCATTTATTGGGTATGGCATTTGCAAAGGTTGCCATGTTTCAAGGGACTACACTATCGCACATTGTACTCACAGCAAAATAGTGGGCTTTTCTTGATAAGTAATCCACCTGGATTGTAGCGCAACAAAGCACTTTTGACTTCCCTTTCCAGATTCCCCTTTTTTATTTGGCTAACTGCAGAGCCAGTGTGACTGTCCCATGCATCTGAAGATGTCCAAGCCTCGTTATCCCCGCCCATTTTAGGGTAGACGTTCCATAGAAGGCCCCAAGTACGCAAATGCCATTGATTCCGTCATGCTCCTGTATGATGTCGTTAAGAGGCGCAGGACGCGAATCAATGGATACCCTCATTTTTATACTTGGGACTCCTATTATCAAATGTCTACCCAGTTTTGATTGAGCGGCCTCTGTTTCGCGATTAAAATAAACTTTGAGGTACTACTGTGAGTTCAATAATTTTGACTGTAATATTTCCATCATTTAGTGAAAAAAGAAACTAATGTGAACAATACTCATGGTGGATATGTTGCTGGGTACGCTGTGACCTCACATCTTTGTGCAAACAGATCCTAACTATCTTGGCTGGACCGACTCATTTTATTCAATTTACCACCTTGTATTTAGAAAAATACAAAAGAAGGGGTCTAGCGACCTATGTTAACACGGTAAAATAGAAATGGGGGGTTACGCGGCAAGTTACTGAAGTTAAGTTTTTGTTTCTGCATAAAAAAAATATGTTTAGGTCACGTCTGCCAAACAACTTTCTTCTTTTCATGGATTTTTGTTCATACCTTTGTTTTTTTTAAAAATGATGAAAATATAAAGCGTTCCGAAGAAAGTTAATTGAACGCACATAGAAGCCTAGGTTTATTTATTCATATTTTATGCTTTGCGTCGGAAAGAAAAAATCTCAATCTTATCGCGGGTGATACATTGAGCACCTGAATCTTTTTCACTGTGGTGGGTAATAACATGGCTCTGTACTTCCAGATAAAAAGTGCTTTAAATCCTCTGCATACCGTACCGGATTATTGGATATCAAACAGTGCTATTATTTGCTCGAGTCAATGCAAGGCATGATTTTAAACATCTACTGGTGACTGATATGTAGGAAAAGAAATTTGTTAATGATGTTTTATTCCTTTCCAATCAAATGTGCACTGTGTGCACTTGACATCCCCTAGTATTGAAAAGTAATAATTAGACAATAATAACTGCGCGAACTACAGATTACTTCTTTTCGCGCCGATATGCCTTACCAATTCCTTATGCATCATCTTTCTCCATCTTTGAATCCTCCTGGATAAATTGAGACCAAAAATCATCTAAGTTCACCGTTTCATTTGGAAAGGTGTCCTGTAATAGAGTCTTAGTCCATTTCCAGAAATGGTAATAAAATTTTCCTTTGACAAAAAAATGAAGAATATATTCTCAGTACAACCAGGCCATTATCCATAATTTCATTTTGAGAGTTTGAATTTTGATAATTATTCTGTTTTCACCGATTTGCTCACTTAAATCCATATTTTTCTTCCGGTGATCGTATTTCCCATTATTAAGCCATTTACTCTCTCTTTCTTTGCCAATGATATTTCGCACGAACTATTTTCTTTCTTTTTACAAGACGTTAGAACATTTGGTTGTTACTTCCTTTTCAGTTGCAACATGTTTTACCCTTAATTTCTTCAGGGGGAGATAGAACACAATCGATCTTCTTTGATTGTGCTCTTCTAATTTTAAATCTTTTAAAATGTGTTTTTTTTGCCCCAATGTACGTACTGTTCCCCATTCAATTAGCCTTAGACCCGTCGGTTTTTGAATTAATATTAGAGTAGACCCTCTCAGTGTCTGTGGTATGAAACGACTGGTATTGAAGACTACAATCTCTCGAGTCAACAAATCCCCACGCGTAGTATTTGGAATGTAATCAATCCGTGGACAAGTTGGTTTCGTTTAGAGGGCGCGCTCGGCGTATGGGCCGGCCATTGGAGTAAAGGTGTCAGCGCGTATTAAAAGACCTATGTCCAAGGGTCCAGGGAGGGGCCCAGTGATCTGATTTTTTTTAGGATTTTAGTTGTTGATTTTTGTAGATACATTGGATGCAATCGTGGTTTGTGAGTGCGACTTGTTGTAATAAGTTTGATTTAAGGGGGGGGCAAATGAACCTACTGTGCCCTGAATCCGTGAACAGAGCCGGAGACTGTGGGACAGTCAATATTATAGAAGGTATTGGTGTCGGGAAGAAATCTTGAAAGAAAAGTTGGTATTCATTTAATTACCCACAAGATTTTTGAGGTCATTGCGGAAAAGTAGTTCTTAACTCCATTTCTGTTCAATTTCTGTTCGGCGATGTTTTGGCCATCATCAATCGCCAAGGAATCGGAACCATCCGAATATTCGTAATGAGCATAAACTTATTTCATGAATGTTCCATTTAAAAGATATGTGTGAAAAAAAATAAAAACGAGACCGTTTGCATCCTCTTTGACAGTAGAAGATGACAGAGAAGAGACACAATAGTTAGAGAAGATGACACAATATTTGCAGGTCACTGTCCGACCAAGGTCTTCTGGTTCCGGCGATATTGATCGCAGTGGGTATATCGCTACTAAATCGATAGTCGCTTCCTACCTCTTTATGTATAATACCAAAGATCACCTCACGCGTCATTTGTTAATGGTAGCAGAACGTTAGACAGATCATTTGCAACTTTGAGGGGAAACGGGTCAAATTTCAAAGATTTGTAGGTAAAATTCCATCATATGTTTTTGAAATTTAAAAAATCCTTTTGGGGGTATTTCGGTGAATAACCACCTCTTTCTTTTGCACGATTTTTTCCCGGCCCTCTACCTTCCTAATATATTAAAAACCCGAAGGTCTAAGCTAATTGAATGGACAGTAACATTTTGTATTTTTAATGTGAAAAGGCAATTTACACTAAATATTGTTTTGGAACCTTTTTATTAGATATCATGAAATGAAATAAAACCATTATCAGTTAACAATCTATTTTGTTTTTAAATATTGTTTAATTTGACCCATTCCCTGATTAAGAAAGGTTTCCTTTATAGGTGATCCAACTTTTTTACCACAGAACTTCATTTAACGCCCCATCTTTTGTCTTTGGACACAGTTTGTGTTTTTGTCGCGCCTTAAAATACTCCTAGCTTCATAAATGGTGATATTTTAGGTAATTTTGAAGTGAATGGTCTGTAAGTTATAGTGCAGACAGAGAGGTATGCCACCAATTCTATCAAATTGTAAGTCATTTAACACTTTCCATTCCTCCCCTGCGAATCATTATATTCCCGGCTAATCCATCTTAGTTTTGGCTCTGATTTGGGTCATGAATGTCTTGCTTATATTCGAATTGTTTTTACTTTTACCAGATCATATATCTCGAAATGTTATGTCTTATTAGGGTCCAATCAAAGTTTACGGTTAACTCTGCTTCATCATTTTGATCGACGGATTTGATCACGGATATATATATATAATATATATAGATATATAATATATATATATATTATATATATATATATATATATATATATATTATATATATATATCGACTCAATCTGCAGACAGTACCGATTCGCCTTTGTGTTCTCATCCAGTGCAAGCACAGAGTAAATGCAATCAACAAATGAAGTGAATCAATTACCCGTTAAGCCACTGACCATTCCCTCACGCCGCACATTGATTTTATGAATACAGAGTGGTCCAAACTCATAGTGATCTATGCAAATATATATATTATAATTATATATATATTCAATCTATATATATATATAGATATATATATATATATGTATATTATTATATATTAACGCAAGGGATTTGAGAACTGTCACCTTGCCGATGAAGGTAATATTTCTTTTTCTCCAATTATCTGGAATTTTCTTCAATTTTTCTAATTTATCAGGTCATTTTGTTTGATTCAACTGTGTTTTTGCAGAAATAAACACCTAAAGATTTGATGGAACCATATGACCACGGTATACCATCAAAAGATTGATTTGGAGGCGGTTTTTTCCTAACCATAGAATCTCAGTCTAACTCTTATCAAGCTTGGTTTCCGGTCACCTTACCAAAGGTTTCAATAGCCTGAACGGCCATCTTAGCCGATTTTATGTTTTTGACGAAGAAGGTAGTGTCATTGACAAGCTGACAGATCTTAATACTTTAGTTTTGACGAATAATTGAGCCCAATTTTCTACTGCTAAAATAAATCGCATTGCAGGTAAGGGACACCCTTGTCTTATACCCCTAGACACATTCTTCTTCTTCTTCTTCTTCTTATCGTGTCCAAACACAGTGATTCTCAAATATGACCCAGCCAGAGATGGGTACTGCAACGTCTGGCTGCTTCATTAAATTTCGCAAGGTCCTTATTTGTGCATTGGTGCTCCAACAGTGGGCAGACCAAGAGATGTTCCATAGTCTGAGGTGCTGAACCACAGCTAGTATCTTGATCTGCTATCAGGTAGCCACACTTCTGCAAGGAAACTTTAGATCGGCCAGTTCTGGTTCTCAATCTGTTGAGGCATCGCCATTTAGCCCATGAGGAGTCAGCTCCATGTGGAAGATGCTCACCAGCTTCAATACCAATAGATGTTAATTGGTTGACAGCAAGTCTTTCTTTCCACAATGCGACTCTCTTATACTCCTTAGAGACTGATTCAAGAGGTTGGACTTTGTTTAAGAAATTCTCTCTGGATTTAAGGCGGTTGGCAGCAGGTATCTGTTCAGACATAGGGTGCTTCACATTAGATACTTGGCAGCTACGCTCTTGCATGTTCGCTACACTACGACGGATGTCTGGTGGAGCAATTCCTGCTAGGATGTATAAGTTCTCCGTTGGTATTGGACGAAGACATCCTGTGATAAGCCGGCAGGAGGCATTTAATGCTGAATCCAGCTTCTTGGCAAGGGTTGATCTTTCCCATACAGGGCAAGCATACTCTGCACATGAGTAGCACAGGGCAAGTGCCGTCGATCTTAGGGTATGTGGGCGAGCACCCCATCTTGTGCCAGTGAGTTTGTTCAAGATATTATTGCGTGAATAAACTTTATTCTTCGTCTTCTTTATGTGGGTCTTATAAGAGAGAGTGCGGTCCAAGGTAACTCCTAGGTAGACATGGTTATCACAGTGCTCCAGGGGTGTACCAGACCAGGTTACATTAAGCTGACGTTTGGCTTCACGGTTGCGTAGATGGAAAGCACACACTTGTGTCTTGGATGGATTTGCACGTAGGTGTTTTTCTCGTAGTAAGGAGTGAGTTGATCCAAAGCTTTGGAGAGTCTCTCTTCTACAACTGTGAAGTGGTTCCTGCACTCCTAGGTTGGTCGTTGGTATAGATATTAAACAGGAGAGGTGCAAGCACGCTCCCTTGTGGTAGACCATTCTTGAGCTTACGCCATCGACTCTTCTTCGCTCCTAGCTGAACAAAGAACATCCTGTTTGAAAGCAATCCTTTGATTAGCTCAGTCAGGCGGATATCCTTGGTGAATTCCAAATTGTTATGGAGTAGGCATCTGTGATTAACAGTGTCGTAAGCTGCTGATAGATCAACGAACACAACTCCGGTTACCAGTCCCTTCTAAAAACCATCCTCTATGTGTTGATTTGCATGGCCGGAAACCTGCTTGTTCTGGTATTAGGTGTTCGTCTATCACAGGTGCGATACGGTTGAGCAGGAGACGTTCAAAGAGCTTGTAGGTATGGCTGAGGAGTGATATTGGTCTATAGCTTTTGGGATTATATGGATCTTTCCCAGGCTTTAGGAGTACCATAACATATGCTTTCCTCCAGATCTTTGGGAACCTGTGGGAAATAAGGCAGCAATTGTAGAGCTCAAGAAGCCATTCCTTTGCTACTGGGCCGAAGTTTTTCAGCTGCTCAGTTGAGATATTATCAAGGCCTACTGCTTTTCCTGGTTGAAGTTTAGCAATACCGGATTCCAATTCCTCCATGTTGAAAAGGCGGGTGAAACCAGGGTCGCCACTGAACCTCTTACGGTCTAGTTTGATCTTCTTGGGCTTCTTGCTGCACTTGCCATTTTAAAAGCAGTTGGTGGGCAACTTGATTGGGTGTAACATTTGGCTGCTGTGGAGGTTCTGTTGGATCCCCTTGAAGCTTTCGGATGGTAGACCAAGCTTTCTTGCTGTTGTGGGTCATATCGGTGGATTCAATTAAAGTATGCCAGGTTTTGATCTTTTCCTGGGAGATCCTCTCCGAAACTTTCTCACCTTTAGCAGTTGCTTTAGCTGAGAAAGGCTCAGCTTCAAACATGGAGTAGACTCTTGATATTCTCAAAGCACTTCATTGGAAAGGCCGGGTATTATGCCGTCCTACTGCCTCTGGGTATGAATCTCCGGGGCAAGTCTTGTTCACTAGTTGGCAAAATTGTCAATAGTTCTGGGGTTTTGGAGCAATCCTCTTCACGTTCTGGTTCCACGTCATCGTGAATCCTTTGCTAGGTCTTACTGCAGCGTTGACTTGGATACGATTTGTTCGATGTGAGTTAGTGGGAAAAGATCCAGAACAATCCTTTGCTATACAAGTTCGAGATGTTTTTAACTTACAATAGCTAGATCGGGTTGTAACCTCTCTTCACGGCATATAAAATGATGGGCGGCCAGCTTAGAGTCATGGAGGAGACGTGATGGTAACGGTCTATCCATCCTTCGACAGCTTGTCCGGCTTTATTGTTTCCATTGTCAGCCCATTGGGGTAGCATGGCTGTATGCATTCGCCAATAACAAGTGAGTTTTGAATTGAGGGTGCTTGAAGTCTACTGATGGAGGTTTGTAGACTGATGTAACTATGACAGATCTGAGCTCAATAGTGAGGACTTCGATGTTATTGTCAGCAGACATTGATGTTGCTTCTACATTGGAGCCTGTTTTCACGAATATAGCACTTCCATACTGTCTATGTGGTCTTTCGGTGGCTAAGACCATTCCTGGTATGGTTGGGCGATGGTTTGCGATTCCTCTGTGGGTTTCCTGCAGACATAGGACATCGCATTGGAGGTTGTTACACATATCAGCAATGATGTTATGTTTCTTTTTGCACTAGAAAATCTTTCTACGTTCAATGACACTATAGTCAAGGCAGACCTTAGAAAAGGCCTGCGATGGGGTCTAGTCATGATATGGGTATACTTGAGAAATGATGTTTTGGAAGACAGTTTTTGGTGGTGTAGAGATCAGTTTCGCTGCTGGGCAGTTACTTACGGGGAAGGCCACAGGACGGTTCTCTACTTCTCCCTCCTAGACACATTAAATTGCTCAAATACCCATCCATTTACGAGGACAGAACTGCATAATGTTATTATACCGGGTGTCTTAAAAAAGAGAACCCTCAAAACGCCCTCTACTTCACGAAGAGAAAAGAGTAAACCATTCAAATTAATACACATCTGAAAAAGTGTATTTCGTTTATTTCGACACCGAAAAAAATCTTTCCAAAAGGACACATATTGACAGAGTTATGGCCCCTCTAAGAACAAATTATTCACGATTTATCGACAAGTTTATAAGTATCTTACGGCCGTCTGTTGATGTTTTAGTTTTTGGCACTTTAGGCTCTAGGAGGTTAGATATGTAAATACACACGCTACGAGATCTATTACTACCATTAGCAAATACATGTACCAATTTTCCTGGTAGTTAATTTTCAATAACATTTTGTAAATCATAAGTAATATTAGTTTTTGAAGAAATACAATTTTAGCCTTTCTGATTTCGTATCCAGTCAAAGATTATCATTCTTTTTGCTTTATTTCGTATTCCTCTTACATTTAAGGAGAGTATTTTAAAAGAATTCATGAAGTAGTCATCAAGTTTCAAGTCTTCACAGCAAGATGCTAATTTTAAGTTTTAGTTGGGCATGTAAGGGGGGGGGGGGTTTCCGTGCACCCCCAGTACTTAACCAAACCAACTTTTTGGATGCCTTTTAGGGCCCTTTAACACATTTCAGATGTTAACAGTGAAAAAACGTGAGTGCTCTTGAGATATCCAAGATGGCCGCCAATATGGCCGCCAAAAATGGTCAAATTTTAATAAAGGTCATATATCGGCCTAAAAATGTGATAAAAGCACAAATGAAATATCTAAATATATGTTTATTAGCTTTGCCAATTCATTTGTGGCAATTTCAGCTTACTACCATACATCAAATTCAAGATGGCGTCCAATATGGGCGCCAAAATTGAAAATTGATGAAAAGTTCATATATTGTCCAAACATAATCATAAATATAACAAAGAAACGACAAAACATTGTGTTAGAACAATAAAAACCCTATGCCAATCCTATTGGCAGTGTTATCTTAATTCAAATCCAAGATGGCGGCCAAAAATCATCCAAAATGGCCGAAAAAAAGAAAAAATTGTAAGTAAAATCATAGTTTTGCCAGAATTAATGATTAATATGGTAAAGAAACCACAAGATACTGATCAAGGGCCATTGTGGAGTTATGTCAAGCATATTTGTTATATCATCTTGCTTCAAGTCCAAGGTGGCCGCCAATATGGCCGCCTTCAAAGCTCTTTTAAATCTATTAATTGCCATATATCTCTAATATATTTAGTCATACAATGTCAATATTATGAATAAAAAGGGGTAGATACATGGCTTTGATCATTAGATACTCATATCTGGCATTTCTGTTTTGCTAACATGCATAAAAGGTGACTAATGTGACCCTCTTCAAAGAGTTGTACACTCCTACAAATTTGCATATCTTTTATGTATAAAAGTTATATCATTCCAAAAACGATACGTCTTTAGGAATTCATATCTGACATTTTAAGTTTTGTTAGCATGCATATAATTCAAGAGGGCGGCCAATAGGTACATTCAAATCTACAAATTGCCACATATGTAATATAATTTGAATTATGTCATTCAAAATAGATTAAAAGTAAAGATTAAAGTATGAGATATATGTCTTTGACTATTAGAAACTCATATCTGGCATTTTGGTTTTGTTAACATGTTTTAAATTCAAAATTACAGCCAATATGGTAGCCTTCAAAGATCTTTAAAATCTACACATGATACATATGATTCCGATCATTATAAACTCATATCAGACATTTTAATTTGTTAACATGCTAAAAAATACAAAGGGCAGCCAATATGGCTACCTTCAAACCTTGAAATCTGCAAATTTTAATAAAAAACCTCATGATATCTGTATAATATATTTATCATATTATCCAAAAATTATGACAGTGTATATAAGTAATACATGCTTTTGACCATTGCAAACTCGAATGAGTCTTATTTGTTTTGTCAGCAAGCTACAAATTCAAGATGGCAGCCGATATGGCTGCCTTTAAAGTTAATTAAAACAAATTGCCAGATAATTGGTATTAGTTATATCATATCCCGAAATTATGATAAAAGTGCAAAATAATGTACGGCATATGTGTCTCTGACTAAAGGAAACTCATATGTCATTTGTTTGTTTTGTTGACATGTTTAAAAAATGTTTAAAGAGTTTTAAAACCTGCAAATTGACATATTTGATATCATTCCAACATAATCAACATTAATGAACATATATTGCAATAAAGAACAAACTAAACATCTAGAACCCATTACGGATTATTTAAAGACACTTTCCCACAAATTTTCCATCTTAGCATTCAGCGAAACATGGTTCTCGGAAAATCGAACGCACCCTGCCCTCGCCCACATTGATGGCTATAATCTTGTCCGTGATGATAGGGATTGTAAGAGAGGTGGCGGTGTTGCCCTATACGCTTCTGCAGATTTAAATTACAAGATTCGCCATGACTTAAATTTACCCTCCAATCCTAATTATGAATCTGTGACCATTGAAATTATATCCCCAACCAAAAATAAAATAATCTCGGTTATTTACAGACCACCTGACTCACCTGCGTATCCTTTCATTCATAACTTGATGAATTCTATTAACTTAATCAATAATGAACGTAAAGATGCTTTTATCTGTGGTGACTTTAACTTTGATCTATTAAAACAATCTTCGCATCATCACATAAATGAATTTCTTAACACATTTTATTCTGCTTCATTTTATCCTTTAATTGATAAACCTACGCGTGTTACCACTAAATCTTCCACCTTAATTGATTCTTGACACCGAAATAATACCAGGCATCTTATTCAACGATGTCATGATATAACTACTTGAAACACTGATTATATCATGTTTGTTAGTTATGTTTATAGATTTCATGATTTTGAGCCTAATGGCAGCTCATACAAATTCATATGAATATGGAAAATCCCCAAAAGTCACACGACCATGCTATATTTGAAACTTGACCAATCACAAGCTGTATTGGCTGTCTATTTGTTTGATACACAAGTTAACCAATCAGAATGAGGGCTAGCTTGTGTGATACACAAGTTGAACAATTAGAAGTAAAGTTAGCTTGTATGATGCACAGTTAGCCAATCAGATTACGTGTTGGCAAAGGTGGCAAGCTGTGGATAGTATAAAAGCTGGCTCCAAATTCAAAGTGGGGTCGGTCTGTCTTTGGAGTCCTGCCTTCAGCTTTTGCCTATGGTCATCTCCCCACAACATAGGTTGGAGGAGGTTAACTCTACCATCTACAGAAATAATTATTTAAAAGGCATTGTAATATATTTGATAAATCAAGCTGCTGTGTCTCCTTGTGTGTTTCTATTGGGATGTGTTTGAACTGTAGCAGTCCGAAGAACATTGCCAAAGTCTTGCTTATAAGTTCTCCTTGGGAAAACCAGTCGCCGAGACCTCGCTCACGCATACCAACGGTTAAGCATCGTAACAAACGACATCACATACACTTCCCTGTCTTCCAAGATTCTAAAGATTAAAATTACGATTAATTCTAATCCTAATATTAATTCTAACAATTATTATACGACTCGTAAAATAGATAAAGATAAACACCACACAGCAACATCAACCTTAGAAGGAAATGAACAAATTAGACAAAATAACTGGAATGATGATAATTAACTGTGACTCTGCTGATGATTCTATAACTGTTTTATCTCTAAATTCTCAACTTTAATGATAAACACTTACCCAAAATTAAAAAGAAAATAACCAACTAAAACGAGCTAGACATTGGATCACTACAGGCATCATAGATCAATAAATACTAAGAATAACTTAACAAAAACATCTTAACACCCAAATGATAAAAACAAAAAGAAATATATTCATTACAGAACTAATTAACACTCTAATTAAATACGCGCAAAACGTTATTTCAACAAATAAGTTTAACTCTTATAAATACAATATCAAAAACACATGGATAACTATTAACAACATCCTTGGCAAAACAAATAAGTAATCAATCCTACCTCTTCATTGATGGTCCACTAAATTTCTGACCCTAATGACATGCTGAGAAATTCAACAACTTCTTTGCTGAAATGGCCCCGATTTAGCCAGCAAAATTCATTCTCAATCAAGCTTCCATGATTTTCTAGGCACCCTTTGAAACATCAGTATTTCTTCAATCCAACATCACCTCAAGGAAATTCCGATATTATCTCAAATGTAGGAACGGTAAGGATCCTGGCTTTGATTATAGTATTCTCCTGTGAGTTAGAAATTGCCCTTTCATCTGTCAGCCACGTTTTTCACGTCTTCAATCTTCCCTTTCTACAGGTGTTTTCCCTGCGGATTCTGAAAGTTTCTAAAGTTATTCCAGTCTTTAAAAGACGATCCGCACTCTTCTCAAATTACCGCCCTATTTCACTTCTGCCTTGTTTCTTCAAAATCCGTGAACTTCTGAGTTTCAATAGGCCTTGACCTTTGCCTCTCTTCCCAAAATATCCTTCACCCCAATCAATATGGCTTTCAGAAACTCATTCCACTGATCATGCTCTTCTAGACATCTATGATAATGTCTTCTGCTCCTTTCAATTGATCATCTACAATCGGTATGCTTCCTTTGACCTATCAAAGGCATTCGACCCATCGATCATTCTATTCTTTTAGCCAAGCTTTCTCATTATGGTATTCGTGACTCCCATTTTTTTGGCTTTGCGCTTCTTCCTTCAATCGGCAACAATTTACTTATTTTAATACTCACTCGTCCCTGATCGTCTTCCTGTTCAATGCTTTTTCCCAAGTTTCTATCTTGGTCCTCTCTTTTTCCTCCTTTATGTGAATGACATCGCCAACTCTTCTGAACACTTTCTTTTGTTCTTTTTTCATATTATTTTTTTTATTTAAAGATGACCCAATATCTTCCTTTCCCACCCAGCATATACCCTCATCAACACCTTAAAAGCTGAAAGGGTTCTGTACTAACGGTTTAAAGCTAATAAGCTCTCGCTCAAGGTTAAAAAAACAAATTATATTCACTTCACTACAAGTCCAACAAACTCCCTAAATTCGATATATAAAAGTGGATAATAAAAATAAATGCCACCTAACACTCACTTTTTCGGTGTTGTAATTGACCAACCTATAATTTAAAGACATTTTCCAAGATACCAAACCAGTCTCAGAAGTAGTGGTGTTCTTAAAAGACTCAAACACACAGTACCACCCAATGTACTGACACATTGATAACCTCTTATAGTTGCCTTATATTTCTTATGCAATATGTTTGGGCTACATCAAATAATACACTTAATCTATCCCCCTGTCCCTGGAACTCACTAATCCTATGTAACCTTGATAGACGATTTTAAACTTCAAAAACAAGCATGTCCGTATTGTACTGGTTCTTAATAACTCATACCAAGCCTTCCACAAGTTAAAAAACACTTAACATATTCTATTAAATAAACTTTCAACTGCAATCTTCATGTACTCGCTATGTTCAAATAACCTTACAAACTCATTTAAATAATTTTTTTGCTATAAACATAATGATATTCAAACTATACCCCTAGACATGCTAACAATTATTATTCCAATTAACACTTTGAACTTAACTAAATAATCAATTAAAACTCGGGTCCTAGGATCTGGAATTCCTTGACTCAAAATCTAAAATCACAAAATCAGTCATATATTTCAACACTTTTAAAAATCAACTAACTTCTATGGGAGTACTAATCATTATATTTTCCTTCAACTACTGTTATTTTGTTCTTTTATTACTTTATTACCCTACTAACTTTACCACCTAAATTATATCGTATTTGTACAGGACAAACACAAAATTACGTAGGTTCCTTGGGCAATTAGTTCCTCTTGGCATGAGCGTCAAAATTTCCAATTTTTTGCATATACCATAATTTTAACTTTCCTGGCCTACATCTTTAGGCCCCAGTTCGTTTGCGTATACGGTTTAAATCTACTGGCCGATAACACACCACATCACCGCCACCTTTACCTTTATTTCTTACCCTTATGATATCTGCATCATAATTCACTTCTCGTAACCCTTTATCTTGTCGTATCTTGTTATGTCCCTTATTCTCTCTTGTATTGGTCCTTGTCCCGTTTTTGTCCTGTCTCGTACCTGTTGGATTAAAAAAGTTCCACTACCCCTGGGGGGGGCAGCCCTTAAAGATCTTATGATCTTCATGGCCTCTCCCACACCCATCCTCCTCCCTTATTATAAGTTTCTAGTTTTACAACCACTCATAATCGGTCTTTACGTTTTTCTCACTGAAATACGTTACTATTATACAAATATAGACGGACAGAGAGACTCTCTTGTTAAAATAGGACCCGCGGTTACTGCATAGTGGCTATTTTGCTGGGGGCGGCAGCCCCGCAAGCAAATAGGCACTATTGCAGTCACCGAGGACCATAGTTTTAACAGGAGGCTAGAATAAAGGAGTATATATTTGTTTTCTTATACGTCATTCATATAGTCATTGTTTCATTGATTGTTAAAATATTTTATAAAACAATGAGGTAAAATTGAGATTTAGCATAGCCTAGCCTAGCCTAGCCCTAGCCTAGCCCTAGCCTCCCAACATGACCAATGCCGGCAGTCAATATTGCAGTGTTGTCGTCAGCCTACTTACAGACTAAACACCATCAAACATGGACAGCTGTTCTTAATCTGCGTTTTAGTGTTCACACTTTCAGTCATTTCTTGATCACTCACAGCGGCATCTTGGCTGATTTGTAGACGTGCCATCACTCCATTGCTTTTCGCTTGTTCCCATGTTACAATTTGTTTTGATGATATATGCTACACAGGCTGACATTGTGCTAAAATGGGCAAGCCGTAAATAGTCTTTTTTGGAAGCCCTTAAATAGTTCTTTTGAGAGCCGTAAATAGTTCTTTTGAGAGCCGTAAATAGTCTTTTTCGCATAATGGTATGTTTTATATTTGATCATGGGTCCACTTTTACCGATCAATGAACAAAATATATGACTGACGTATATAATATGTTATACCATGTAATATAATACATTGATAGTATATTGCCTTCAATTATTATAATTATAATATATATATATACTATATATATATATATATATATATATATACCTTCTCTCTCCTCCCTCTCTCTCTCTCTCTTCTCTTCCGTGCATTGCACTTTGCTCCCCTCACTTCTCTCCGCTTCTTTTCCCTTCTTCTGCTGTCTTTGCCTCTCTGCTTGTCCTTCGGAAGATTTGGTGGTGAATTAAAAAACTGAACGAAATTTAGAAATATGTCCTTTCATTTTAATTTCAATTGCTTAAATGCCAAATGGTAGCTGATGTTATTAGGGTAATTTGTTGGCTTTAAATATCCAAGATCATATTGGCTGCCATCTTAAATTTTAAGCATGTTCTCTTCTTTTTCTTGATTTAGCACATTTTGGCTTGTATTTGTGCCTTTTTCTTGAGAGACTTATATGGGGTGATTCAGTTGAAAGAGGTAAACTTAATTTAATATTGTTCACGAGATACGTGGTCCTGTATTGATTTCAAAGTATTTTACAATCATGCCACGTACAACGTCCGTCTCTTTCTATGAGCAGCCACAACTGATATCCATAGCGTTGTTCAGCTTAAAAACCTTTGTAAAAAAGTTGGAATGGAATCCTACGCTAGGCACCTAATGTAATGGAGAGAATGGGGAAACTGCTACAGAATAGCCGAGCAAATCCTACTGACTTCTAAACCAAAACGGGTTGACAGAAAATACCCTAAACTAAACATCTGACGATTTTTAACAGGCACGCAATCATTCGTAAAGTGAATCAATTCTACCAGAGTAAGGAATTTCCCACATTATATAAACTGGTGACACTTTTTCATCAAGACATCAACTTCTCTGATGGGAGAACAAGTCTCTGCAAACTGTTGAAACATTGAATTAAATTTAAACATCAGATTACCATAATCGATTATGCGTTTCCTTGATTTTTCATTACAATGTATCATAGGCACCAACGACATTTTACAATATTTGCTTATATAAGATAAGATCTTATCGGTATTAAATTATCAAGTAAGCTATGTTGCTTTAAAACAATAATAGCACATAATAGCACAAGAGCGCCCCCAATTTTTCAAATATTTTGAGATTTTTGCGCAGTTGCATCGGTAATTGGCTAGTAAACCATACTGAGTGGTAGATTTCCAAATTCGCTATGTGTCGCAAAAGAAGGAAATTTGTAATTAGAATTAATATCGGGAATCTCCGATAATAATTCAACGACTACTGAAGACGTCCATATGGAAGAACAGAGGGATACTTAAATTTCCCTCTGAATATGGACCCAGTATAAAGAAGAAATAAACAAACAAACAAAAAACAAACAAAACAAACGTCCTTCCAATATGAAATAGCCGGGAAATTGCGCGAAGTACGTGTCTACGCTCAATCATTAGTTGTTCCGTCGGTTCAGGCAAGTCACGTTATATGGAAGTCATTTTGTGAGGTGGTAATATTTCATCATACACATATACATACATATATATTAAGCATTTATAAACCGCTGCTACATAAAGATCGTAGCGCTGAGAAACAAGGTGGCATAGAGGCCGACAAAATTAACACAATATATACAGAGGAAAAACTGAACACAACCAAGAGAACAAATATGTTTTAAGAGCTTTCTTGAAAATGGTAACTCTTGCCGATTCTCTAATATTGACCGACAAAATATGGGGAGCTGCATTAAAGAAGGTCCTGCGTTCAGCAGACTGAAGCAGCTTGGATGTTTTGTGCTCAAATGCTGAACGCAGGGAGGCTCTTGCAAGATGGTGAACACTGATGGTGGAAGAGATGTAATCTGGAGTCATTTGATGGAGGCATTTATAAACTATTCTTAAACAGCTGTGGAAATGTAAGCATTTTCATTGGCTGATGCCCCGGTTCAATTCGCATGATTGAACCCAGGTATTACGCACTCTGCGTATTGAACGGTATTTTCAGGTTGACGCGCTCGCGTCATACCGCGTTTGCTACGTTTCTTCAGCGCGCCTCAACGTTCTCTCGGTTGCGTATGATCGTTGCGTTCAATTCAACTGGTTTGTTTCGATGTTGTCATTGGGTGGTGGCAGTCCTTTCTTGTTGTATTTAACCTTAAAGCATCGCGAATTGGGTTAAGGATGACCTTAAATGAATAAAGTGTTTAATAAAGAATAAAGTATGATTTTGGGACCGGTGTAGAATCAGGGTCTGGATCCCATATTTTCTCAAGAGAGGGGGCGCTATTTCCAGGGCGCCCAAATCCGCTAGATCTACCAGCCACCCCACCGACGGCCCTGTACCATCAGTCTTAGATAGCTCAGGGTGCCCTGTGTGTTAAAACGTCATTTTATAGATCTACAGTGGCGCTCGGCGCTCTATTGGGCGCCCGGCGCCCTGTGCTCCTGCAAAAAATGAGGGGGCGCGAGCCGGGTGCGCCCCATCTAAATCCGCCCCTGGAAGTAACCATTATCCGGCGTCTCATATCCGGAACAATGGGAACAATGGGCATCGATTCTTTGACCTCTTTACGCAACCTATGTTTTCACGCTTTATTCCGTTATCGTCTATGGAGCCCCGACTATGGCTCCTACCGGCCTAGATCTGGCTTTCACATCACAACCGGACTCTCTTTACGACAATTGAACCCGGCAACACCATCATTACAACAAAAGCTTCCACGCGAGCAGTGAACAAATATAATTAGATGATGTCACACACTTGGTCTGGCTACATTTTCTCATCAGCCCATACGGGCGCCGTTGCCAAGTGGATAAGGAAGTAGTGCATAACATACGCACGCCAAAGCCGGTTCAATGATCACCAATGTTGCCAAAACCACGATTTGGTAGCCCAACTGGGGCGACTTTGGCTACTCGGCCCGCGAACTGCAAAGGCCCAAAGCGAATTCGCGAATTGTTGGCTCCTTTTCACTTTCAATAGACGACATTGTAAAAAAGTAGAGATAAATACGATTTGAAAAGTGTTTTAAGTTGTTCTTACACACATAATGATGTTCTTGCTACAAACAAGCATAGAAATCAATTTAGAACACCGTCCGTAGGGTCAGTGTGCAGCCGTGTATGACGGATGACAAATGGCTGCTGTCAATCAGTTGCGATACAATAAAAAGAAAAGAAAGCGAGTGAGCACCTACTGGAAGCGAAATTTCTTTCCTTTGTTAACTTTCGTGTATCACAGTATCATTTTGCATGATGTTGATCGTTATTATTTTTTTTTATTTATTTATTTATTCTCCTTTATTCATTAAAAACTATAAAGAAGTACACAAAGCCCAGGACATTGTTTGGAAACCCAAACAGAAGCAGGGCAAACATGCAAAACAAGTCAAACACATTCAAAGACAACAAGCATCAATTACAATATAAAAATGACTTATTCATAAGATAAGGGAAAGACAGCAGGAATTACGTGTATGTATTGTATATATACACATACATGAGTCTGCCTTTATTCCGTGAAGGTTTATATTGATTTAAAATCCCAACATCGCCAACAAATCCCTCGCTAGTCTAAGTGGTTAAGAATGCTTCCTAATCTCTCCTCGGCGAAAGGTCGAACCCCCACTGTGCTAAATTTGGAGAAATTAATTTGATCTTGAATTTTGTTCAAGTGAAATTGATCGAGTCCAAAATTAACGCAAAAGTATGGTTTAAATGCTCCCTAACTTCAATTTTGAGAGCATTTTACTTTTTCGGCAACTTTTTTTTCGCGCGTCTGCCCTCGAATTGGGCTGATAATTTTGGCAACCCTGCAATGTGTGTGCATAAGCACGAGGTGATTACGCTAGACCGGCTGGGTTATTAACATATTTATGAATATTGCATAGTTACCTATGGTGAAAGTGTTCAGATTGTTTTGAAATTTGGCTCGAATGTTCAGAAGGGTCGAATGCAACTACCTGAGCAGATACTTTAGTGAATGAAGATACCAGTTCCTAGTAAATAGGCCCCACCTGCAGACCCTATAGGAAATTACGTTCAAAAGTAAAAATTTTGGAAGCTGCCGGTCCCTGTAGGCTTTTTTCACAAAAGCTAATTTTTTTTTTGTATCATAGAAAGATAACAAATGTAATTTACATTATATAAAGATAACTATATCCCAAGCAAGGCTTCTGTTTGGAGTAATGACTTCACAAAGTCGAATTACGTGAATTTTACCTATACCAATTTTGTGTGATGTTAGTCCACAAGCCAGTAGTTCTGTACGGGCCTTAAAAATCGAGATTGTTGCACCCACAGGTGATTAATTTTCCAATCTTTCACCCGTAAAGGGGCGTGTCCCCTGATAGGGATTAGGTATTTTCCGCCCCGAATGTTGCACAATAGCGCGTTACTGCCTATTCAAAAATGGCTGCCATTGTTTTATGAAAATCGACTATTGCACACGGTTAATTGCTAGAAAACCATTACGAGTGGTAGATTTCAAATTCGCTAGTGTCGCAAAAGAAGGAAAATTTGTAATTAGAATAATTGGGGAAATCTCCGATAATTAATTCAACGCAACTACTGAAGACGTCCATATGGAAGAACAGGGGATATATAAATTTCCTCTGAATATGGACCCAATATAAAGAAGAAATAAACAAACAAACAAAAAACAAACAAACAAACGTCCTTCAAATGAAATAGCGGGAAATTGCGCGAAGAGTACGTGTCTACGCTCATGCATTAGTGTTCCGTCGGTTCAGCAGTCACGTTAAGGAAGTCCTTTTGTTTGAGGTGGTAGATTTCATTCATACACATATAACAGACATATATATTCAGCATATAAACCGCGGTACATAAAGATCGTAGCGCTGAGGAACAAGATGGCATAGAGGCCGACAAATTAACACAATATTACAGAGGAAAAACTTTGATCTTGGAATTTTGTTCAGTGAAAATTGACGAGTCCAAAAATTATTAACGCCAAAGTATGGTTTAAATACTCCCTAACTTCAATTTTGAGAGCATTTTATTTTTCGGCAACTTTTTTTTCGCGCGTCTGCCCTTGAATTGGGCGGTGATAATTTTGGCAACCCTGCCAATGTGTGTGCATAAGACGGGTTGATTACGCTAGACCGGCTGGGCTATTAACATATTTAGGAATATGCATAGTTACCTATGGTGAAAGTGTTCAGATTGTTTTGAAATTTGGTCGAATGCCTTCAGAAGGGTCGAATGGCAACTCCTGAGAGATACTTAGAGAATGAATATACCCCCCAGTGCCTAGTGTAGTAAATAGGACCCACCTGCAGACCCTGTAGGAAGGTTTACGTTCAAAAGTAAAAATTTTGGAAGCGGCGGTACCTGTAGGATGTTTAACCAAAAGTAAATTTTTTGTATCAATAGAAAGATACCCAAGGTAAATTACATTAATAAAGATTACGATATCCAAAAAAGGCTTCTGTTGGGAAGTAATGAATTCACAAAGTCGAATTACGTTGCATTTGCCCCTCTACCAATTTTGATTGTGTGCTGTGAATTTCAACCTTCCACGTTTATTGAGGATGTCTGTCAACTTGTTGTAATGTTATTTTGCAGTGCAGAAAACGAGGCCGGAGGCCTCGTTTTTCCACTTAAAATTAAGGTTATCGCATTGGGTTCAATCGTCGTAAAGAGAGTACCGGTCTCCCAAAATCATACACTTTATCTCTAAAATAGTCGGGTCTTGAAAATAATACTCTGTTCAACTGGACTTTGGGTAACCAGGGTTCAGTTAAGCAAGGTTGTGGCAAGGATCTGTTTTGTGGACTTGACATTATCTCTTCGTTAGCCCAATTCTGGATACGCGCAGCCATTTATACAGCGATATTATTTGACACCAAGGGGCGATCTATTTCCATCATGGACTAGCCTTGTTCAAGGCTGTCTGCTAAGAACCGACAAACTGCTATTTGTGTATGGACATTGTTCTCAATATTTTGAACATGTGTTGCAGGTTTGAATCAGTGCTTTAGACATTGAAGGGGCTACCCTGTCTAGAGAAAGATTCAATTAAAAAATAAATGGGTATGTACTCCTTGGTGGTCTGTGGTGCACACTGGATCTAGGAGCTGCTAGTCTGGATATAAACCACCACTACTATTGTGGTCAGGGCAGTGGCCTATGCTACTCAGGACGGTCTGTCTGAGTGGAATTTTTTGTTGAACTTGCTATTGGAAGGCGCAAGCATGGAACATTCATTTTATGTTATAACTTTTCTAATGTTGCAATATTAATAAAATTAATTTTTGCCATGGTATTGCTATTTCGTTAGTTTTAGGGAGGGGGATATGCTCCATCCTCGCATGATTCTGCAAATATGCTCTATGACCTTATTGTGTCAGACGTGTTGAACCAGTGAATGAAGGTTGGTAGGTGCTTGAACAAGGCATCATGGACGGACATAAATTTGGAGTTTCCAGCTCCGCCGTTTCGTTAAATTATCGGGATCCCGATTATAATTACCAAACCGATTCTTTTATGACAATACGCATTTTGAATATTGTTGTTACTAGGACAGTACCAACACAACTGTGCAAAAAACTCAAATTTTGACAATTGGGGGCGCTCTTCAAAAACGTGCTATTATTGCTTTAATCTTGCGACACCTTTTAGGATTGCACTTTTTATTCAAAGTGATTAGCTTGATGTTTTTATTTAACACTTTGCCTGTGGTATGGAATCAGTGTTTAATACGTACATACAACGTTCAAAAATATATACAAAAGTTTTGTTTTAAATACGGAGATTACAATATTTGCGACACCGGATTTTGGCCGTATTTGCCTCAAACAACTCCCCATAATTTCCCAATGATAGAAGAAATGTCCTTATTAGGTTGATCTAGACGTATCACCTTGCAGGGTAGGTAGGATAACTATACTTTCTTACAAACCAATGCAAAATTCTGATTTTTGCTGATTTTTTTAGATTTTTTTTGATTTAGGGCCATTCTCCGTTAAAGTGTTCAAGTGTCTCCAAAATGACGAATATCAACATTAGGAATTCCTGAAAATCATTGAAATGTATAAAACTTTAATATTCTCAGAACACGTAACAATGCATGGGGGATCTTAAAAATATATCCGATTTTTAGTATATTGCCTAACGTTAACACTTAAGTAACGTATCTGTCGTAACGTATCTGTCGGGCCTTTTTCTTAGTCGTGCTGTTCTTGATGAAAGTACGTACTTCACCGACTTAGTCTCTATACGTTATCAGGTATTACCTTCATACTAAAGCATGGTGTGGTATATTTGACTTTATGTATCACACCATATTGCAAGAGCATAGCAGGTGGGAGGTAACGTATCTGTTCGCGGTATGAACGTAACAGGAGGGATTCTTTCATTACTAGGAACTGGCAACTTGGTACGTGAAAGCAGCTTTTTTATCAAAACGTATAACATAACATTGCCATCTTCTCGATTTATCACAGATTGGGAAAGTCAGGTATTCAGTATATTTTTAGCAATTTTGTATAACATTCGAATATTGTAACGATCTGTCTGCAATATTGGCGACATGCTCTCAGGAAACTATTGCGAAACTTTAATAATCCAATATTATCATTGTTTAAACTGAACAATTAGTGCATAATAGGAGTCTGATAAAAATGCAAGCAAATCTGTGATATGCGCTCTTGGTAACGAGCAGGGGACACATTTAAAGGAACGAGATTTGGGTGGCGAAATGGCGAAAAGCAAGAATTAGCAATCTTTAGGCCTTATTGCTTGATATTTTCTCATCCGGTTACAGTATCTAGTCCGGATCATTTTGAAAACCTAACTCCTAAGTAAATTTATATTCATAAACTTTCATTCTTAAAGGCAAAAAACAAGTGGTAAAACTGTGCATGATGTGAGCAACACTAAAAACGACTTTTTGAACACTTATCGGAGAATGGACCTTAAAAATCACTGATAGTGCCTTTAGTATTCATTTGTCATAAGATGCTTTCCTGAAAATAGATGTTTTAATGCTTTTAAAATTTAATCTGGTTCCTCATAAACGGGCTAATGAGCAATTGATTTCCTGTCTCATGTAGAAAGGTTGTTTTAATATCAGTGCTACTAATTTTAAAATAGGCGATTATAGTTGAAATCTACACTACGAAACCTCTTGAATGTATACTTTCTTCAGTAACAGGCGGCTTCTCAATAAGATTAATGAAAATGGAGGTTTTAAATTGGATTGACCTTTCAACCTTGAATTTTATTCTCCCTCTGTCATTTCAAATAGTAATCAAGTATCAACCATGGTCACAACAAAAAGTATATTGGATTTTATTTATGTACGTGGGGTAGTAAATTAACATACTTGAGCAAACAGAATTGCTCCCAATTTTTGATATGGGTTTAATAAATTTTTTCCTTTTTCCCACGTCCACAAAATTAAAACAAAGAATAGCTTGTATGGCAGCATTTAATAAATGTTTGGTTTTATTGAGGATAAAAAGAGACTATTATAATGTCCTGATAGTTGGATACATGACCTATGTTTCCCCTTAAAGTAAATAAATATGGGGTGTGGTTCAAATATATCATATTGAATCCCAGTGATTTGACAACCAGTTTTTAAGCTCAATTCTGAACATTAGAGCATTTTTGATATCTGCTCGCGGTAAAAATATTTCAAAAACTTTTCAATTAACAATAAGGCAAACTACCTTCGTGTTTATAATAACCCTTCGCAGCGGAAAGAGTATAATAGAAATCATTTTGTTTGACCTAAGATTCGCAACGCCAACGTGCTCTGATTGCAACATCATTCAATGACCATGGAAGAACCGCTAACAAATACGGGAGAGCCCATTTCACTAATTTGAATCAAACAACAAAACCATTTTTTTTTTCCTGACTGGTACACGTCTGGGGTAACTTGTACCAGTTAATATACACAAATAATAATTGTCGTGAACAAGAAAGCAACTGTAACAAAATTGCATTTAATTATTCTGAGCTTTAAGCACTGGTTAGCCTGGTACCATAAAAGAAGACATTTTCCAGAATAGAAAAGAGGCCCTTGTTACCAAGTTGTCCTTTGACCCTTTCCCCTAGTCAAAGTCATTAGCCCAATATCATAGTCTACTTCTTGAGAGAATCCCTTGCTAAACCACTTACAAACAGAGGTCCTATCTCATTGGTTGAGGAGCCTGCCTAACCTGAGACTTTTTGACAGAGCACTGATAGGTTAAGGGTGTAATATAGGATTCCCATAAAAACATGAATACAACTTTAACCTTTTCTTCCCATTTATATTTATAATAGTGGCGTGTTTTTGAATCAATTGAGCTTGTTAGGTTAAACTGTTACTAACTGTACCATGAATATCATTCCCAGGTACCAGATAATGCCTCTAAAACAAAACTTGGGTTGTGGGATTCTTTGACAGTGTATTTTATCTATATACCAATCCATGACAACTTAAATATATCCACCAAAAATCTAGGTGTGAGGGGTTTTTTAACCTCCCTTGCTGACGTGGCAGGAGACGAACTTTATCAATAGCATCCTCGCTGGGACACAACACGCTAGTCTGGCGATCAGTGTTTTCCTTTAGAGAGACTAACACCATCTTCAGTATATTATAATCTGGAAAGTTCGATAGTGGTAGCGTTGAACCAAAAACTACAGTGTGTGAGATAAAGCCGTCATAGTGTTAACAATGGATTCGAAATGAACATACGTTGTTTACCCATCATGCTTGGAAATAACGTTTGTGGATCAAATCGTGCTGTTTTAAACCTGGAGCGCTGGACGACTTTTGCCCCAACAATTAACTTTGTGTTCTTTATGGAATGACCCTGTGTACACGTATATTCTGGACTTATACTGGTAACGGTATGTTTTGTCATGGTGCACCCAAATATGTGTTGTTATGAACGCACACACACACACCCTCACATTCACACACAAGTTCCACAACAGACACCACACACCCCACACTTTGACTTTCATCACCACCACTGGTACAGATAGAGGGGGTGGCAATAGTTTTTTCTTCTTCTTTTATTTATTATGTTCTTTTCGTATGCGCCTCATTAGTTAATAAATGTTAGAAAGTATTGGTGATAGGCACCCAACTGAAGGATGGTCTGTTTAATTGTTTTTTTGAATTAATATAATTAGTCTAAGTTTCCAACTTTAGCGCTACCAGTCCTTTTTAATCATAAATATCTATTAATTAGCCCCAATTTCCAATCATTCTGCCAGCCCTATCGCTACCCAATCACCCAAACATAGAAATGGTTTCTTCCACTTCCCTACTTGCCCACCCCGCTAACTCGGCCATCCTAGGGCAAAAAAGTGGCCCAGCTAACAACACTGGTGTCGGGAGTGGGATTTTCTATGCTGTTTTATTGCCAATTAAGTAGTTTAACACATGGCTGGGCACTCTGTCTCACGCGAATTTGCAAGGTCATCTCGACTCTCTGTAGCTTGGTCTCTGGTGCACACCACCCACATCTCACACATGAGTGCGATGTAAGATGCGCTGCGCACGAGTGCAATAGACCCTGCAGTATGGCTAACACTGTCCTAGGGGTGGGGTGGGGTTTTTCTTTCTCTCTCTCCGAGGTTGCTAAGGTGTCTGTGAAAGTTTGACAAGGGTGGGCAGAGGTGACTAGCGGTGGTCTGTAAGGGGGAGAGCATTGGGAAGAAGAGGTGGTGTCTATGCGGCTCCAATATCAAGGACACCCTTATACAACCAGTGACGCGTGGGAGTGGTGGCGGAGAAATAAGCCGAGGGGTCTGTGGTGTGTGTGTTTCTGATTGCTGAGGAATAACGAGCTATGCTGCTGTCTGGTGGGGTGAACGTCTATACAAGAAAAAGTTGAAAAACAAGGGGAGTGAATGGGGTAGGAGTGGTTTCGGGGAGCAGCGCTGTGGGGGGGGAGGGTATGCAGTCGATGCAACGAGAGAAGAGGAGGAAGGAGAGGGGTGTCGGATGGGGCGTGTATGGGGGGGAGAACAGAAAGGTGGGGGAGCAAGAGACAAACCCAAAGGCCGGTGAGGTACAAGGATGAAAAGCGGCGGGATCCCCGGAGGGGGGGGGGTCCACGACAAACCACGGGGCGTCGTTGTACGCACAGGCGGCAGGGTACAGCGGCGGACAGAATCAACACCCCGAGTGCAGAGGGGATTGGAGGTAAGAAGGAAGGAAGAAAGGGAAACCAATAGGATACCCGAACCGATTGAATGGAAATCCTCTGGGGCGACTATTACAACACTTCAAGGCCGTGTAAACTCATCAACGGCCTGGGATGATAGTGATGCTGCGGGCTTCCTGACAGCTTCCTTGAAAGGGGAACGTGTTAAAGATTCTCCCCAAAAATGAAGTGACCTGGCCGCCATTGGAGTATACACATTTGATCAAAACCCTTGAACAACGATATGGATCGGGGGACGAGAGTCGGGAACCTCTATCAAAGAGGAATTGAGGCAGGTAGTCAGCTACATGTTAGAGTTGCGGCAGCGGCGAATAACCACGAGAAGCAAGACACAACAGTCTTCCAAGTACTGTCCAACAAACTGTGGACAAATAAATGGAAGGCAGCATAATCAAGCCGGGGGAACGAGGTCTTTCTCTCTGTCCTCTCTAACATCCCCTCCTCTAAAACAGGTTGGGCGCACAAGCCGTCTGCTACGAGAGACAAAACCCTCAAAGAAAAAACAAGTACGAAAGAGGTAAAAAATCAATATCGGGACAGGGAACGAGTGGTGGGAAAGGTCTCATCAAAGGCTAAAGAGGGACGTAGACGAACTTAATCAGTCGGGGAGACGGACCAAACCCACGAAGTAACTGTAGTCTCCTGAGTAAACCAACGGTCGGTGGGTAAGAACCGGTTCAAATAACCACCTGGGTGTATGTCAACTCTACTGGAAATCCCTATATGCGGGATCTGGTGGGATGGTCTCTCTTATACGAGGGATAACACGGAACGTGGTTGGGGTCACTGGGATAAGGTACACTACAATGGAAGGCGAGAATTTAAAATCGTATGCAGGGGACAATCGAGGGGAAGGGATGAGTAACGGGAGTACGAAAGATACAAAAGTTGTCTGGCCATGCTGTCGATCCTGGAATATGGGTGTGTAAGGGAGGCGGAGCGGCAAAGCGGGCACGTCCAAAATATGTACGTGCGATGGAACAGGAAGCCAGCAGAATATCCACCTAGACCATCTAGAGAAACGTTTTTCGGTGCTTCAATTGTGGTGATCCAGGTCATTCATACCGGAATTGCCCCCCACCCAATCTGTAGGAATTGGTGGGGAGCTGGGCATCTGAGAGGCAATGTCCCCAACAGTTGTTGGGGAAGTCCATCACTGCAGGGCACGAAGCATGGCCGAACCATCACGGCCCGGGAACGGCCATAAAACGAGCGGGGGCAAGAAAATTATCAACAACCTTACTCATGGCAATTGCATCTATCTTTCCGTCCGTAAATGGAGAGGTGCGGTGCGGGGGTTAGATGTGAAATTTCTAGTGGACTCGGGAATCAAAAAGACAACTGTATCTCCACGGAAAGTTTTCATTGTAAGCCCCAAGTCAAGGAGACCCAAATTATCTAAAGATTTGAAAGTATACCAAGCAGACGGAACACCAGTCCCTAACCCTAGGTGTGCGCAAGATGGAATTGCGGATTGGACCAGCATGTCTCTGTCTGCCAATAGTAGTTCCAAGATTCAACACCGGGAATCTTAGGAATGGATTTCCTGAAGGCATAGCCAAAGCAATGAGATTGATGTCCATGGGTCCAGGTTGTTTGTGTTTGGAGAGATGATACCAGGAGCTAACGCAGAACAACTGTTTTCCTTGCGAGGATGTGGTGAAGGAAAAGCATCCGTATCCCCCTGGATTATGAAGCTTTAGTACAAGGCCATTAAGGGAAGACCTCTCCAATGAAAAGTTGACTGGGCCTAGCTTGGATCGAGCCTTCTACAATTGTCGATAAACAACTAGAATTGCACCTGCATTGGTGAGCGCTGAAGCCCAGGTGTGGCCTGTTAGAGTTCTTAACACCGGAGCACATGATTGCATTCTGAAAGGTGGGACCCACTGTCGGAAAGATCAAGTCCAAATCGAAGGAACTGATATAGAATTGGAGCCCCTTTTTAGATCAACCTACCTGATATACTGATATTGATACGCCGAATGTGCCAGATCACCTGCAAGAACTTATTTCCAGGATGCACCACCCATCTCCCTTCCTCCCCAGTTGACCACATGACGTCATTGAACTGTTAGTGTCATACCAAGATGTTCTTTTTCTTTCTGGTGCAGAAGACCAGGGGCATACCGATGTGGGAAACTGATATTAACACCTGGTTTCTCACCCTATTAACAACATGCACGACGAGCACCTTTTCAACCAGCAGAAAGAACTTAGACGAGCAATTCACGACATCAATGGATCATTGAGCGCCCTGGAGTGGTCCTTGGGCATCTCCAGTTGGTTCTCGTGAAAAGAAGATGGTTCCCAGCGTTTTTCCTGTGTCGATTATCGAAAGTTCAATGCCTGTACAATCAAAGATGCGTTCCCTTTACCTAGAATTGATGGAGTCATGTCAGCTTTGTGGGAGGTGCTAAGTGGTTTTCAACTCTAGACTTGGCTACAGGGTACTGGCAGTGGGCTTTGAACTGATGAAGCTAAGAAGAATTCGCATTTTGTCGTTATAGATGTCAATACCAGTGGAATTTCATGCCCTTCGTCTTATGCAACGCCAAACACCATCCAATCAATTGAATGTTTAATGGAAAAGGTCGGCTTTCTGGATTCCATTGGAAGATCTACTCCTCTACCTGGATGCATATTGTCTTTGCTCAATTCTCTGAAGAGGAATCCACGTTTTGCGATGTAGTTGTTTGACCGTTGCGTGGAGCTGGGATTGGACCTTTTTCAGAGGTCAGTGACGTACCTGGGGCACATAGTTTTCCAGTGAAGGTTTCCTCAACGAATCCTGAAAGAGCAAAGGGTAGAAGAAGTGGCCAACTCCACAAGTGTGAAAGAGGTCAGGAGCTTCGTTTGACTCGCATCGTACTACAGAAAATATGTCAAATGCCTTCGGCAGAGATCGCAAAACCCCTCCATGAGTTGACACCGCAAGAACATCAAATTCAAGTGGACTGCCAAAGCTGAAGCTGCCTTTACTGAACTCAGAAACGACTGATCGGTTCTCCCTATCTGGCTTATCCTCTTCATGAAGGTGACCTACATATTAGACACTGATGCAAGTCAATATGCATTGTGGCAGTGTTTATCACAAATGCAAGATGGGCGACCCAGGGTCATTGCCTATTCAAGTCAGTTTTTGAGTAGCCCAACACGATTACTGTGCTACCCGCAAGGAACTCTGTGCTGTGGTGACTAATGTCCAACACTTCATAACAATAATTTGTATGGGCGTAAAGTTTACTGTCATAACAGATCACGGGTCATTGACCTGGTTGACAAATTTCAAAGGATCCTCAGGGCAGCTGGCCAGGTGGATTGAGATTCTTTTTCCCCCCCTTCACATATGACTACCATATTGTGCATCGCGTCAGGGAAGGTTCACGGGAATGCAGATGCTTGTCTCGTCGTCATGTAACAGTGTAAACGGCATGGAGCAGGGTGTGGTACAGATGGGCATAAATCTGATGAACATGCTGTGACCAGGAAAAATCCCCCCAATCAGTCAGATGTGACCAAGTAACTTGCCTCATGGAACTCGGTCAACATAATTCCATTTGTTGTAAGCAGAATAGACTTGAAGAATATAGGAACATCAACTGAAAGGATGATCCAATGGCAGAGATCTTAAGGTTGAAGGAGCAAGGTGACCAAGGCGCCCCATGGGAGGCATTTCCAAATTCCTCTCTCAAGACCTTTTGGGCCCAATGGATTTTGTTAGATGTCAAAGGAGGTTATACTGACGACGACGCTGGGAAAGCCTGAATACCAAAATCACAGATTGGTTTTGAACGATTCTACCT
Source organism: Ophioderma brevispina (assembly GCA_023653785.1). Taxonomy (NCBI): domain Eukaryota; kingdom Metazoa; phylum Echinodermata; class Ophiuroidea; order Amphilepidida; family Ophiodermatidae; genus Ophioderma; species Ophioderma brevispina. The sequence continues at coordinate 32,408 of JAMKCH010058324.1, read as the reverse complement.
CAAGACTTGCGCTCAATTGTACTGAGTGAGCTCATGACACCATACTGGCTGCTGGCCACATGGGAGTTTCTAAAACTCTGGGAAAGTCAAATTACCGAATACTACGGGGCTGGTGATGAACGGCCGACATTAGGTCATTTGTGCGAAAGTGCACCACCTGTGCCAAGAGGAAGAATCCAGCGAAAAAGCCCCCAAGGCGAAATTACGGACGCCATACAAAGTTGGTGGCCCATTGGAGAGGTGTGCGACTGGATATATAGTTGGACCCTTGCCAGAAACAGAGTATGGGAATATTTATATTCTTGTGGTTGGAGATTATTTCACCAAGTTTTTGTCCGAGGCCTCACCGCCCTACCCCATCGCCCGGACCAGACAGCAGAGACTGTTGCTGACAACGCCTGGTAAGAATTCCTTTTTCCGAAATATGGGTTTTTCCAATGAACTCCACGTGACCAGGGACGAAACTTTGAGAGCAAAGTTGTCAGAGGCATGTAGGCTGTGTGGCATCACGAAGACAGAACAACCCCTTACACCCCAGTCGGATGGCTTTGCCATTGAACGGGGTTCAACCGAATCAATGGTGATGCAATATAATGACCGAATCCAGCCTTTGCAACGACAAGCGGACTGGGAGGCCGTATCTCCCTTACTTTCAGCTTTGCTACAGATCCTGGTGTCCCATGAACCCACCCCAGGAGTAGCCCAATATGCTTATGTTTGGAAGGGAGCTGAAATGTCCAGTAAACCTGATTCGTAGAGGGAACCCCCCACATGAGAAAGAGTGTGACGGATTATGCTGAGGGTCTCCGAGACAAGCTGAGGGAAGCCTTACGACGAGTCCGACCATGCTGTGAACTTGTCTCACCAGAGACATAAGAGGAACAATGACCGACATGCCCGTGATCAGGGAGTTTCAGTTTAAGGATTTAGTCTGTTGCATAACCCACCGAGGAGACCAGGTATCTGTAGAAGCTCATCACCTTCCTTGGGAAGGACCGTACAACGTACATATTGTACGAAAACTCGCTTGATGTGTGACAAAATCCAAAGACAGCCCTCGCATAAACCACATATCGTCCATGCAGACCGTCTCAAACCGTATGAAGGACCACAGCTAACACCCCTTGGATGGTAAGAGGAAGTCCTAGACCAACTGGATGAGCCGAATCCATGTGAACTGCCACGTCAACCGCAAACAGGTCCCAGGGAGAAAGACCAAGACAATGACAAGACGGAATGAAGTCCGGAATACTGCCGCTGAAGTGAAGGTAGTAGATCAGCCTTCTAATAATAAGGGGGAACAGAGAATGCTAATACACCACGTTGACTAAAGCCAGGCTGGCAAGAATAAGGAACCGCGGCTAAGAACTCTTCTTGTGGTTACCGACAAGCAGAATTCGCAGCCGGAACAGACAAGCCGGGCGTAATCCGATGCGGAAGCAGAAAACGCCCTGTTTGAATATATGGTTAACAAGATTTACTCACTTAGTTTAATCAGATGTAAATGTAGTAATTATAGGAAAGGAGCGCTTACCCATCTATATGAAATTAATAACATCCCGTAGCATCCTCTGACCTATTAATAGATGGATTAGAATACGTGGAGCATGGTGGAAGTAGATACGTAGCGGAAGGATTCCATTGGAGGGATTGGGGACGCCAAGAGCTCCAATGGTACGCAGTGCAACATGGAACGGGACCCTCTTAGTTTCGCGCACTAGTAGGTAGCCGTCCACCAAGAATGATTAAGCACGTGGTAATGAAATAGAGCTAGGAGAGGGACTACGTACCCACAACCCGTCGTAATTTTAACCATTGGTATGTAGCCCAAGAAAAGACAGAACCCATTAATTACGGTTTTAATACGTGTCACACAAATGTTTGTCCTGTCCTTGCTATTTGATGGTTCTGTGTGACCATGGACTTCGGACTGGAAGCAGTCTCCAAATGAAGACAACATCAGGATCTATATTAATTTTGCCCAACTTTTGACATTACATACCATAACTACGACTCCGTCGGGGCTTCGATGACTCTTTCATATTATGTATTTTAATGTATTTATACTAACCGTACTTTTGAATAGCTGAAGTGGGATATTTAGCTAACTAGTTAATGATGTTAGATAGAGTTGGCGTGAGAGTTTCACATCAATCACTATCCGGAGACCACCAGTAGTGGTATAGCATTTGCCTGTTTATCAAACGCTCAGAGTGATATTGATCGAGCCGAAGACACAGGTGAACTTCAACTTCATTGAGGAGTGAATAATGCATCCGCGACTAGCCACAACACCGGTTAACTCACTTGAAGGAAAAGTAGTGCCAGCAAGACCCAAATTTGTAACTCATGTCATGCGTCGAGTTTATTATAGTCCATCTATTAAACAATTTATATTTTTGACTAATACATTTGGTTTATGCAGGGCAGTCAAAGAAGGTCATGCGGTTATATTATTGTAAAACTAACGCGATGGAAGTTGAAGACGCGTTTAATTCTTCTGAGTAGTTCCGCATGCCAAGTACCAAATATAAAGATAAATATGACTTGCTGCTCATGAGTTGCCACCCCTGGTTGGATAGATGGAATACGGGAAACAAGTATCTATTAGTAAGATCTGACTCATCCAGGGCCAGTTTCACGACAATCATGCAATCTGTATGTTCGAGTCATTTTCATTGTTGAAAACCGATTGCTCATGAAGAACGAGATAGGAGAAGAGATGATGCTGCTGATATTGAACTTTGACTAAGTGGACTGCGGATTTTGAGTATACTAGCTGCTGATAGGGTGGGCGATTCAAAAATGGCGATGGTTTGAATGAGATTCATTTTTGCTAATTTGCCCTGTTTGTTGAGTTTGTTTTGTTTAATATCAGTTATACTTAATTATTTACTTACTGGATTATGACTTATTTAACCAAGCCCACCTCTGTAAGTACCAGTTATTACACATTCAAAAATACTCTTTAACACTTGTCAACATTAACATAGAGAGTCATCCTCCCCCAGTGCTTAACTACCGGTAGCCCAAGCCTTATTTGAGGGCAGCTACCATTTTAAAAGCCATAATTGACTAATACAAAAGTAAGCAGTAGCCTTTTTTGCAGGAGTGGACCAATCCATGGCAATTGCTGTTATTGTGTCAGGACAATGAACTAATACCATGGTTTACTTTACTGCACAATTTGAATGAGATTAGAACTCATACAAAAGGGGGTGTTGAACATCATATTATTAATATTACGGTACCCCATTACTGGTAACCTGGAACCACGCTGCCATTTTGCTATCCGAAGAGCTGACGCGCTGGGACAAAGGCGCTTTAGAGAGGGAGGGGCGTGTAACAAACTTGCATTTATTTATTGGAGCTATAATCACTGGGTAGCCTGGTACCATAAGACATTTCACAATAATAGAAAAAGAGGCCCTTGTTACCAATTTCTTGACCCTTTCCCCTAGTCACAGTCATAGCCCAATATCATAGTCTACTCTTGAGAGAATCCCTTGCTAAATCACTTAAAACAGATGGTCACTATATCATTGGTTGGAGCTGCCTAACCTGAGATCTTTTTGAGCGAGCACTGATAGGTTAAAGGTTGTAATAATAGATGTCCCCATAAAAACATGAATAACACTTTACTTTATTCCTTTTTCCCATATTTGTATAGCGTGTTTTGATCAATTGATCTTTCAGGTTAAACGGTACGTACTACATGAATATCATTCCAGGATACACAGTATAAATGCCTCGAAAACTTTGGGTTGGGAATATTTTGACAGTTTTATTTTTACTACATTATACCATCATTACCCACTAATATATACCACAAAATAGGTGTGAGGGTGTTTTTTTTAGACCTCTTGCGACGGTGGCAGCAAGAGAAGAACTTGATCAAGCATCCCTAGCTGGACAACACGTCTAGGCCTGGCGATCAGTGTTCCTTTAGAGATTAACCCATCTTCATATATTAAATATGGAAAAGTTCGATAGTGGTAGCGTTGAACCAAAAACTACAGTGTTGAGATAAAGCCGTCATATGTGGAACAAATGGATTCGAAATGAACATAACTTTGTGTACCCATCATGCTGTGGAAATAACTTTGTGTATCAATCGTGCTGTTTAACCTGGAGCGCTGGACGAATTTGCCCAACAATTAACTTGTGTTTACTTTATGGAATGGACCTGTGTAAACTTATATTCTGGACTTATACTGGTAACAGGTATGTTTGTCAGGGTGCACCCAAATATGTTTTGTTATGAACGCACACACACACACCCTCACTCACCTTCAAAGTTCACACACACACACACACACACCTACAACTTTGACTTTCATAACCACAACTGGTACAGATAGAGGTGTGGCAATAGTTTTCTTTCTTCTTTTATTATTATGTTTCTTTTCGTATGCGCCTCATTAGTTAATAAATGTTAGAAAGTAGTGTGATATGACCTGAAGGATGTTCTGTTAATTGTTTGTTTTAATTAATTAGTCTAAGTTTCAACTTTAGCGCTACCAGTCCTTTTTAATCATTAAAATATCCTATTAATTAGCCCAATTTCCAATCATTCTGCCAGCCTCGCCTACCCAATCAACCAAACATAGAAATGGGTCTTCCACTGGCCCTACTTGCCCACGCCCGCTAGACTCGGCCATCCTGAGGGCAAAATCTTGCGAACCATTGGTTCGCAAGTCAACTTTCATTACCAAAGTGAAAGTTTTACATTTATACTCACACTCAAAAAAGAGCTCAATTTTAAATGTTGACAACTTTTAAATTATATCGAATTTTGAATCTCGCGAATCTCTGCACTGTTTCCTCTTTGTGGACTTCTCTTAGAAGAATCACTTCATTTCATGATTTGCACTTCTAAACATAATTGCAGAAACAGTTTGCGATGAAAAATAGCTATATTGGACTGCTTGATGGATAGAAAGATGAACTTAATTATCGTTTGATTTCTGGTTCTTGAGTATGAGTATGAAAGCCGACCTTTCATTTTGACAATGAAAGTTGCAAACCAATGGAGGTGTCTTGTTCACGCCTTATTGATTTTGCGTGAATAGAAACGGATGCAAGTTACCTATGTGTACAGTCAGGAAAATGGTTGATTTTATTAAAATGAGTATAATTTGGATTTGGCATGTGCAAATTATTTTTTTTTTCAATTTAGACCTTCAGAAATTTCTCTCTGCATTAATATATTACTTTACAGATTTTTACTAAACCACGACAAAATAAGTAAACTTTTTTAATCTTTATGAATCAATCTGTATAGCTCGATCGAAAAAAAAGGTTTAATAGCCGTAACATTCCTTCATGGGTGAACTAATGAATCTGGGACTAATGTTTACCACCAGATATTAATAGTCCAGGCTACAGATTCATTGATAACTAATATCAACCTTGTTTTATTAGATATATAATGTTTTTCAACTGTTTCTAGACCAGTTTTTTATGCTGATTCTAAATCCGATGGATGCCAGACGAGCAACCTTGAGCATTTTTGTAGAAACGCAAAAAATCAAAATGGCCACCAAAACACAAAACATTCATCTCTTGTTCACTCAATTGTTGTAATTTTTCAGCCTGTCTTGTTAAAACATTCATTATGACCAATTAACATATAATTTTGTAACCACGCCACGTAATCAATGAAATAAATATGGCCGTCAATACAATAAAGTGCCTGATCGTGATCTACTTTTAACTGCTGTTCGGTAATTTGGTATCTATTCTGGTGTTTTGGCAGTCAAGAAAGTAATTAGAACCATAAGAATAATGTTTAAAAATGTGATTATAAATCCTTCATTATAGGATCCAAAATGGCTACTCTAAGATTGCTATAATTGATAGCTGTGTCTAGCCTAGTACTGCGGTCTTTGTGCTTATCCCTGTAAGTCAATACGATCAATGTACACATCATTAGGTAATCAGAGGAATCGATACATGTAAGATGCCATCCAAGATGAGTAGCCAATATGGCTGAAAATGGCACTTACTAAGCGGCGAAAAATTCAATCACTAATAGTCTAGAGATATATGTTTCTTTGTTTTTGGTAGGTTTGGGGCGTCCATTGGCATCCATATTGGGATTTGTTATGAATAACGACTCAATGACACTTAAGATAGCCTTACTTGGATTTTGGAAGCGGTAATCCAACTAAAAAATATATATCTTTAGCCTACAGCGTGAATGAAGTACTGACCTTTATCTTTACTGATTGACACCCTTTGCTGCCATATTGAACGCCTATCTTGGATGGCATCTTGCGAATATCTTGGGATATAGCATTCCAATTGACTGCGCCTTTACATAGAAATGAATTTTTACCATAATTAGTCTTATACATTGGAACAAACAGTTGACCGGACCTACTGTTCCTTGTGCTTACTTTATAGAAGTCATTAAGATGTTGGAAGTTATTGTCGAAGTAACTTGATGCCATATTATTAATAATCTTATACATCATACAGCCATTTGCGTAGGTTATACGATCTCTAATACTCATGAAACCCAATGCCTGGAGCATATCTTTTGATGTGTGTTCTAAAGGGGGCACCCAAAATAACTATCATTGTCATATTTTGCCATTTTTGAAGTTTATGACATAGGAGTCTCACCACAGCTGTTCTATACAGTGATGGATAATCCAAAAGTGTGGTCGGACCATGTGTGTTATCAATTGTGGAATCAAAGAGTGTCTAGGAACGAATGGTTTAAACCTTCTCTTCAATAATTTGTACATACTTTGTTACAAAACGCTCTTTAAATTGATCTTCCATTTTAAGATACCAAACCATCACAGGTTATTTAAATGATGAAACATTTTCAATCTCGATATCGTCAATGATACATTATATGATTAGTGAGGTTGGTTTTGGAAAATTTGGACCAATAACAGAACCTTTGTCTATTACATTTGCTTCATGTGGTTCTCATTAGCAAAATTGAGGTCTTGAGTCTTCATTCAGGGCATTTTTCCAATTACATGAAAATTTTGTCCACAACATAAATTAGGGTATCACCTGCGTAAAATATCCACAGTTGCGTATTTCAGGGTGTGGTTTACCTGGCAAACTCTTAATAAATAATAAGAATAGGGGGACCCGAGGGAACCCCTGATGAAAATGATAATTAACTTGGAAAAGGGTTTTATAATCATAACATGCTGTGTACGTTCGGACAAGTATGAAATGAAACCCCATTATTTTCAGTGCCGTATAACCCATGGACTACAATTTCTTCGGAGTAAGTGTAAGATCAACGAAAAACTGCACAACATAGTTTCCTTTATCAATCTCGTTATTTATTTTTTAGAAGTGCCGTGTTCGTCGAGGTGCGTTTTCTAAATCCGACTGACAACTGTACAACATATTGTTGATAGTAATAACTCTTGAAATTGGTGGTACAATTTTTCAGGTATTTTAGAACACACCGGGTAAAATAGAGATTGGTCTATTAATGGTCAGTGATCATGATCCCCGCCTTTATAAAGTTGGCTGCACACGCAGCTACTTTTCATTTGGATATAATCCTTGTTGGAGAGAATATTAAAAATATACATAGAAATAAATAAAATAAATGAATGCAGTTAGTTATATAGCGCTTCTATACATTAAGGTCTCAAAGCGCTTTACATTTATCCGCTGTCACTAGGTAAATCACATTTTCAAAATAATGAAAAGATTTTGGCATCCAATTATACCGGGACGGAGAGGATGGACTACCCCAACAGTCCCACATTTAACACCTGGGTGAAGTGAGACAAGCGAGATAAAAGTGTCTTGCCAGGGACACTACACGTTGGCCACGGGAACATCACAACCACGCTCACGAGTCCTACTTATCCCTGGGAACAACAGCGCTCTCATAGAATAGAATATTTGTTCACACCATATTTAAGTAGCTTAACAAGATGATATCTAACCATTTGCCTTCATTGCAGCAAATGGAAACAAATTTCATTGATGACTTGTTCGACTGTGATAGGGAAAGAGTCAGCAAAATATTTTGCAGTGAGATGAGACAATACAGGTTCGAATGATACCAAAAGTCTCAGTTTCAATGAGGTGAGTAGTGGGGTCGAGACAAGGATAATGTAGTGCCCTTTCAACGAAAATCCACGTTTTAAAGAATAGTGTGTCCACGAAATTAATTCATTTTTTTTGCAGATTTGAAAAGACGCAATAGCATTGTTTTCATAGTCGATTATACTTTATTTCGTGTAAAATTGTGTCTTAAAGTAATGTACAAGTTTTTCTTTCTAAAATGTTATATAGTGTCACAGCAATATCAGTGTACCTGAGAACAATTTTTGTTATCTGAAACTAAGGGGAATACAATACCAGTTCTATTCCCCAAGATGTTGAATTCTTTTGTACACCAACACAGTACTTGCGAACCAAAAAAAAAAAAAAAAAAAAATGGCCAGTCTCCTGGCTAAGACGTCTTGCTTCTGAAGCGCCAGAGAAAAAACGATCGGATTTATTGCAGAATTTAGAATTGTCAGAGAGAAGGAGAAAGGAAGAAGCGATCCAGAATGTGTCCCAGGGATTCATTGTCTTTTACGTATTCTATTAGTAAGTACAACCATTAGGCAATCCACAAATGAAGTAGAAAACAGAATGAAATGAAGGTAGTTACGAGTTGCGACTTGGCGATGGCGTATATGGATGATGCTGACTAAGATTTCCCAATAGGGCGGATTCTTCAATGAGAAGAAAACCAGAAGATAAGATCAATGATGTAGAAATGAGCCTGCTTAAAACAACTAAATTGGGGCTGAAGAAAATACGCAATAGCATGATGAGCCTTGGAAAGAAAAATATGGTAATGTACATACTGCGAAAACTTAACAGCCAAAATCATGAAACAAGCCGCCAAAACTCGAGGGTGGTGATCATGGTGGTGGTGCTGTAATGGAGCTCCTCTTAATGCAATGTAAACGATCCACAGTATAGCAAAAACACTCGAAACAGAAACTAGTAGAATAGAATTTATCCGGGCTCCAATTGTAATATAAATACATGTTGTCGGTTTTTGGATCCCACAATGCAAACAAACACGTACCAAGGTCTGCCAATGCCTAACGGTGATTTACGACATCGTTTGAGTTCGACGTGCTGGCGTGAGAAGCAATGATTATAATGACGGAGACATTGAACACCAAAGCCAAGAAACCAGTGGAAAAAATACAAGAAATCAATGCCAACGGTCTAAAAATCCCCAGGAATTGAAGTGTCTGCCATCATTATTGAAAAGTGAAACGTTAGAAGTGAATTTAAAATCGCATGAGGGTTGACCGTGGACTTTGCTTGAAACTGTCGGGAGCCAACTTAAGATGCCTTTCTATTAAATAACAAGGTATGAAAAATGTGTAATTGAGCAGTTTGCTGTCACAAATGTGCGAGTGAAACTGACCTCAGATATGCTACAAGCAGAGGTTTTTCCGGCTATTTAATATAATATGTTCACGCATTCAGAACAAGTGGCGCCTTCACTCAAAGTCACCATTCAATTCCACCTAAGTTAATACACGCATCTTTGCTCTAAAATGAGAAAAATAATTCGTTTAATGTAGTACGCGTATCGTATATAAAGTGTCAGAGGTACCCTTTTAAAGCACCTTGCCAATGAATCTCATGGATTGTTTACTAGTCTTTTTTGTGAGTCCTTTATATTATATAGAAGGTAGTCGCAGAGAACCGTTCATGTGACCGTACAGTTGAGTATATACACAATTTTTGCTGAAAATGATTAGATTTAGGGTGTGTAGAATAAGAAACTTCCGGGTGCCACCTGGGCATTCCTTGGGCGTTTGAGAAATCCCAGATGGCGTCGCCATATATGACAATTATCTATTCAACCTATATTATTATCAAACTATGGCGTTACTAGATATACTATAGGATCCAAATGATAATGCGCTGGCACTTGTAAAATTAAAGTCTAACTCAGAGATTTTGCCAATATTGATTTTTTGTGATGCCAATAACTGAAAATAGTCAACTGAAACTAAAGATAATTACCCGAAATGCTTTTTCACTTTCAAAGTTTGGAGAGGAATTGATTTTTTCGCGGTCATGACAGTAAACATCCTATGTATGGAAACAGTGCCATATTTGATACTGTGTTAAAACCAAAAAATTCCGACCGAATTTTAAAACAAGTTGTGATTTTCTATATGAAGGGGACTTCGATTAAGCTTAGTTATTTCCACACAGTGATGTAGTTATAAGACAAGGATATGTACATGCAAAAAAACCCCGATTTTTGTGAAAATTGAGGGCGCCCTCCTCGTGGAAATCTCTGAGTCAGCCTTTAAGTCGACTTCAAAGTAAAATGGAACCCAAATCCAATAATTTTTAAAAATACCCATTATAACAGCAAATCATGCGATAAAAAATAGCATGAAGTACTTAGGTGATGTTGTTAGACCCAATAAATGTATTTCTGATACTTTAAAAATTGTAAACATACGGCAATTCAATATGGCAGCCAAAAAACGTGAACATATTAAAAAAATACTGAACAAATTATAAGGATTACAAGCCTTCAAATCACAATCAATGTGTCAATGACCCATTAGAAGTGTACCTTTGATCCTACCAATGTACAAACATACATTTTATGTTTTTTAAAGGAGCTAAAAACGACATAAAAAAATATGGTGCAAGTTGTCAAAATGCCATAGGATTCACATTTTTTCACATATTGACTCCAATTTATAATTTGACCCATTTTATTAATCGGAATTACCTGGTATCACTGGTTATGATCATAGGAACATTCTAATTGTTTCATTGACACAATTAATTTATACTGAAGGTAATATTTAGACATAGTGTCAAGTAATTTTGAGATATTCACGTTTTTTTACATTTCCAGTTAAGGTTCACCAATAGTAAAAATCAACCTGAATCTTTTAAATACGGTTATGGCTGCCATTTTGTTATAACTCGCTACCATTTTATGCCTATAATTCCCAAAATATCTTTAAAATGCAAAGTGTACGGGCGTTTTACTGGCGCAGAGATAAGGGAATTGCGTACCATTTCAGTCTCCCATCCCTTAAGAAAACAAAAAAACAAAAAAAAAAAAAACTTCTAATTACTAATATATACTTACTACAAATATATAATAAATAAAACACAACATAAAAAAGTCCCCTCTAACCACAACCGTCCTAATTTCTTATGTAAGAAGTTATCAAAGTCATGACTATGCTAATAATAATTCTATGAATGGTATTTAACTTTTGTGTGAAAAGTAGAGCCATCCGTTACTTCACGGTTGACTGAAGCACAGGATTTAAGAACAAAAGAGGCATTTCAAAAATGCACAAAAGGTGATATATTCTATTCAGTCTGATTAGTTGTTCTGTATGTGTTCTGTAGCTTGATAAACGACGTCTTGACATCGATACACATTGGTATTGGAATTTGGCGGGCCCAAAACATTCGTTGAATGTCCCTCACAACACCAAGCCCCAAGAATGCGTTGATCTGCCTTATGTGTGAAACTGCATGGCGTTGTCGTTTCATATGACAGCCAGTTGTAGCAGGATATAGTACAAGATAGATGAAGCATTGCATAACATACCGGTCGCATTTCAGATTACCAGGATCTGAATGGTCATGCGCAAGTTATGTCAAGAGTTCACTAAAAGTGTGTTGGATAAACATACGAACAGCCTCATTTATTTTTGGTAATTACTGAAACAGTAATATCAACTTTTAAAAGTTAACGGTTTGTCAATGAACTGAAGTAATGATGTCACCTTTTGTGAGTTTTGAAAATGCATCTTTGTGTTTTTGATCAGTGTTGCTCAGTCAACCGAGAAAGTAACAGATGTCTTTGATTTTTCACACAACAGTGACCTAATAATAATAGAAAATTATTAGCTAGTCGTGACTCTGGCCAAAGCTCCTACACTAAATTATGAGCGGTTGTTAGAGGGGGACTTACTGTTTGTGTTGTGTTATATGCATCCCCGATAGACATTACCGAAAGATGAGCAACCTAGTACACAAAACAACGTCTTTTCTTCTGAGAATAGCAAGGAGTAAATTTTCCTCATTACAGACTAAAAATAATTATACAATAGGCGTTAACATCCCGGGGGGGGGGGGGGATGGGGGGGATAATCCCCCCAATGTTTTGATGAGGGGGGATGGTAATGGGATCATCACCCAATGTTGCTGCCTGTCCATGTGTTTTTGGACCAAAATACACCTATATTGCCATAATAATTGGTAAATTCCGCGCGCTTCGCGCCCCCATTTTTTTTGAATTGCAATTTTACATTTAAGGATTTTAGCTTCTAAATGGCAAATTTAGCGCGCTTCGCGCAACACATGTGCTAGTAATGGGATCTTTTCAGCAAACCCTGTTTATTCATAAATTTCGTCACCCATCCCCCCATGTCAAAAAGAAATTTACGGCCAATGTATAATACATCAAGGATGCGGTATCTAGAATCCCGAGAACCAAATAAATGGTAACTATGTATCTATGACTAACACAAAAGCTTTGGGGTCACGCAAAAACGAACGGCTAAGTTCCAAGGTGATGCATGGAATAAAGCCAAATGTATGAAAAACAGTGTAAACTACCAAAGGAAGCTGCAAGAAATAAACGCAATACATTAATAAAACACTACAATCATGACAATGAATTTAAACGGCAGAAAATAAAAACGTGTGAGTTCTTTGCCAATAAAAAGACCAATAATTGTCTACAGAATCAAACTTATTAAGCTAATGGGTTTCCTTCGTGTTTGCACAGTATAAACGCCCGACCCTATTTTGTACTTAGTTAATTTAATTTATAATACTAAAATAGTTCCTTTTACAGTCTTATTATTGTTATCATACACGATGTACTCTAGTGTGTCATGAAATTAAGAATTATAGAAAGATACTTTGTTATGCTCAAAAGAAAGATATTTTACTCAACCAAGCCGTCACCCCCCCCCCCCCAGGTTGTAACTTGATATTGTTTGTTTGTTTTTATTTAATAAACAGATGATTTTTTCAGACTATGTCCCGTGAAAGCGTAAATACTAAATAATTGTGGTGTCGTCGCAAGAGGGCACGTGATTACTTTGGTAGTGTGTTGTGTCTTGTGATAAAAGTAAACATAATTTTTTTGGGCCAATGGTGTATCCCACATATGTCGAATCAATGTTCATGACACTGGATACAATAGTCCTTGGATAGAGTCTCCGTGTTGGTGGGACCTATGGGGACCATGGTGACCTCATGTGACATTGTCCCCATTCAAAAAACGCGACGGTAGGCCGGTAGTATTAGCTCATATAGCAAATAGGTGACTAGTTTTGGTAACAAGCTGATTTCTTTCAGTATAGGGCTGTGGAAACATGGTACTATCATGACAAAAGTCCCGCAAATCCCTGGTGGCATTTTCCGAAATCCAAGATGGCGTCCCAAATGGCCGTTTTTAAAATATTTACATTATTTGTGGAATCTACATGTAAAAAACAAAGCAAAATTATATCCAAACATATGTTTTTAGTATGGGGAATCTATTTAAAACATAACCAAAAGTTTCAACGCTGTTCAAGTACTCAAAATTCAAAATGGCGCCCAAAATGGCGCCATTCTATATTTTGCAGAAACGTTGAAGCCGCAGTGTCAGAAAAATGTGAGACTAAATATAGTACTTTAAGTTAATGGAATCCCAAAATACCAGTAATAATATATTGTATAGCGTTGAACATAATGATATAAAGATGTTCAAGAAATAAGAAGAGAAAATAGAAAAGAATTCCACATTAAATCACGGTTTCCTCTTTCTTGTACAATCTTAGGACATTATTGCAAAATAGAGAAGCTTGCCTTTCCCCAGCTTGCACCAATTAAGGTGAATTATACCCAATCAAAAACACCAAAACCCATTATGGGGTCCAAAACAATGTAAAAGAATAAAATATTTAAACAAAAATTGAATTAAATTTGAATTGAATTGTGTGTGTCACTTAATGTATTATCAGGAAAAAAGTGTTAACTTGGTCTACCAAAAAATGCTTAAAGGAATATTCCAGTTTGCGCCGTCACCCGGTAACAGTGTATGCGGATTCCAAAAAACAATGCGTTATGGTTTCAAATTATTATGTTTTTCATTAATTTTCAACAGGAACAAAGACAATTTTTGATAGGGTATGATATACTCCCAATCAAAAAAAATATGTCCACAGTGCCTTCGAGCCTGATTGGACTGTTTTTTTCCTAAACATAGAACACCGGTAGAATCCGTTCCCACGTCCGTGCTTGGGGATCCCGCGCCAATTTTGGCACTGAATACGGTCCAAAAAATCACGGTGCAAAGTTACCACACAATTCGAGACAGTCTTCCATAATGAGACTGAAGGTTTGGAGCAGTTCTCCATAGACAGGCCCTTACGCAGTGGGCGAACGAAATTCCACAAAAACGGGGCAAAAGGTCCACTTTCTGCCTGAATTTGTTATAAAAAGGTCAAAGTTTTGACAAGAAAGCCCACTTTTTGGTGATAAGATATTCAAAAAAGGAGATTATGGGGGTTAGGTCCACTTTTACCTTAAAAAAAACAGCCCCCCCCCCCCCGCGTACGGCTGTTCATAGATCTACTGTGGAGTATGATAAGTTCTGGCGTTCAAGGTCTGCCTAAGGCTGCTCGGGTCTTCCCTGATGTTCGGGCTTGTCGGGTTAATGATGCTGCTCATCCGGGATGGATTCTCTTTCGTCATGGAGACATCAGGTGGGCAGTGCAGTGGAGGGCACCGACTTCGGGGAGGTTGTCCCTCGTGGTTCTGTCCTAGCGCCCAGTCTTTTCAACATTGCGTCTCGATTGTTTGCAATGAACTCCTGCCCAAACGATACGCACTTGGAAGGGCTGATGCGTCTTGGGGGCCTTAGAGTAGTTGCGCAGAGGGACCTGGTCCACTGTGGGTCAATTATTCCATCGGCAGGCCCGGAGCCGTCAGCTCCGTTTTTCACATTGCAAGTCGGTGCGCAAAAACTTAAAATCGCTCTAGATGCATGGAGAGGGGCTGCGCATTGCCTGGCCACCAGGCCGCTGCTTTGTGTCATGATGGACCAAAAGCCTTAACTTTCAATCAACACACAAGGCAGCCGCTACCAGACGCGGCCTCGTGTTGGTCTCTTTCAGGGGGGGCTCGCGGGGGCTAGGCGGGTGCGTCTTTCGGCGCTTTGAAACACCGGCTGTTGCTTTGGCATGGACTCGGCTGGTGAGATGCGCTGACCTGTGACGTCACGGTGTGCACTCACATAGGATTGATGTCGTTCTGAATGATGAGATTGTTAGTGGTTGCCTTTGGGCGACGCCTATAGAATACATTCCAGTTCTATTGCAAGCTCCTGCAAACCGTAGGAGGAACTTTCAGATGATCAAGCTCGCCAGAGGTGTGATGCAAACCTGTGGATTTTTCCCACCACCAACACCCGTAGAATTGCTTTGCTGTCCAGTCAATGATGCTGCATATACTACAGTGTCGTGTGACTAAGTGTCCTACCACCCATCGTCTATTGTGTTCTCCATTGAGTGCTGTATGCATCAGTTGTTTCAAGCACTGGACACCAAAATGGCCTCGTCTAACAAGGGTCACGGTTTATTCCGTGCGCTCGCTCATATTAGCACAAAACACTGCCAAAATTTATTCTCTTCATCTCATAACTCTCTTTCAAGTTGTGGTATTTAAAATATATAACATCGCACATGATCACAATAATATGAATAAAACACTTATTTTATTCTTATTCCTTGTGTATTTTGGAGAATTTCCATGACCGTTCTATTTAAAATTGAAATCTTAATTAACTAGCAGTGACTCAGCTCCACTTCTTATTTATTTCTTTACCACTTTGAATCTCTCACATTATTTTCAGACATACGGGGAAATCTACGTCACATCCCTCGATAATGGTTGAATACAGTCCCACGCATGTTATTGAGCCGATGAAGAACTTTAGAATTATGTATATTATGTATATTGCATAGCTGGAGTAGTTTGTACGAAAACAAATTGCCCGTTTTTAGTAGTCTGGTAGTTAGAAGTATCGACCAAATCGTATGATTCCCTGTGGACTAATTTATTTATCTAAAATGACACCATTTTATATTTCATCCCCATACGGATTCAAAGCGGCAAATTTGGGGTTATATTTTGGATTTTGGATACTTGCAAGGTTAAATCACATTTATAGTGTTTATATGTAATCCTTATACCTCCAAAACATTAGTTGGATACCTTATTTTGTTCTAGCTTGTATGGTTGGAAGTTATGAACAAAATCAAAAATGGCAGCCATTTTGGACGCCATCTTGGATTTTGAAAGAATGCCACCAGGGGGTTTTCGGGGGACTTTATCAGTGATTTACCAATATACGGGCCTATCCTGAAAAAATCAGCTTGTTACCAAACTGTCCAGGTTTTAAAACTAATATATTGGCATCGGCAGACGACACTTGGGTTCGGTGAACCCAACATCAAGCATAGGTTAAAATGCGATAATATAATACAGAAACGTCAAAAATTGAAAACAAATACCCTATACGTACTAAAAATACAGTACTACCATTGCGTAAGTAGTTGTAGAAGTGAATGGCAAACTGCCAGGTGGCGGATTTAAGGCACAGAGAGAGATTTTTTGAGGATACAAATTTCTATCAATTTTCATGGATCGGTCGTAGACCACCTACCGAACACGTTTCGAAGATTATTGAACAAACAAGTACAAAAGAAAACGCAAACCTGTTTTGAAACTTGCCTGCTATCCAAATCGTCCCCATAGAAAACCAGGCTTTGATTTCTGCGTGCACGACAGAAAAGTACTAAATCATCATATTAATTACATAAAGGACGGGTTTAGCTAATTCATTTCAGGTGGATCTAATACATTGGTTAGCATGCCAACTTTCGAAAAACCGGGGTTCGACCAAATTGTAAGGGCGCTTCTTTTTGGAAATATCCCATGTCTCTTTAAGAGTCAGTATTGTCAGCAGCTGCTGATCAAGCCCCCCTGAAATATTGCTCTCAGGGCCCTCAGAAAACCCCCATAGTCGCTAATAAAGTGCGACATTGCGTCGCTCCGCGAGTAAGGGTCCCCACCTTAAGCTGCGAAAAAAAAACAGGGGGGGGGGGCCCCTTTTTTTCCTTAATATCAACCACTGGTAAAACAGCTTTAAGATAAAGGCAATTGCAAGATGCATTTTATTTTGGTTGGCAAATTGGGTGGTTTAAATAATGTACCTGGCTCTCAGAAGCTAGCCTTAATCAGGCTGTCTGCTAAAGAACTCACAAACGTATGTTTATTGTTCAACCACTGTAGTGTAATAATAATAATACTTTATTTGAAATACTTGCAAAACGTGATGCACGTACATTGCACATCCAGATTAATTAAAAAAGCAGGTATAAGGAAAGTAGTCCAGGAAAATAAATGGGCTGGATAATACCAAAGCACATATACGTACACACTTTTCCCATGGCAAAAAATTACATTGATGGTAGGCAAATACCAAAAAATACAATAGTAAATTAAAATATAAAAAAATAGCATTATACAAACAAAAACATTAACATATATAAAAACAAAAAAATAATTGTAGAGCGAGTCACTACATATTTATGGTTGGCAAGCTCAATTTGTTAAGTTTAAATAAAAAATCTTTAAACCGGACCTGAAAATTCGGCCTACATTTTGAGGCCAAATGAAAAGTTGATGGGGATCTATTCAACATACGAGGGAGAGAACGCAAGCATGGAATTATAGAAAGAGTTACTTCTTGTAATTCTGGTAAAAGCCTTGAATGATCTCTAACACGGCAAGGACGAAGCGGAAAAAGACAAAAGCAAGGAGGGCAAGAAGTAGGTAGCGGCCTTTATCGCCGTTTGATGCAATTTTAATTAAATAGGCATCAGGCCTAAAAACTGTGCTATTAACAAAAGATGGCCAGCGGCAAGCAAAAACCATTTAAAGATTTACCACAGCAATTTATTATACGCATTCAATTTAAGAGATTATCTCAGCAATTTTATTATAAGCATTCAATTTATAAGATGAGCGGAAAGCCAACATCTGTACATGATGAGCGGAAAGCTAACAACTCAATAGTTATTCACCAATTTATTATAAGCATTCAATTAATAGGATGAGCGGAAAGCCCAACATCCTCTCCATGATGAGCGGGAAAGCTAACCCATCAGTAGTTAATTTAAACACAGTGTTAATTTACTAGATGAGCAGAAAGTGGTCAACATCTAAATCATTTTGATCACTGTCAAAATCACAGATGAGCGGAAAGGCTCTACCAAACATCAATAGTCAATTAACACAATATAATTGGAAACAAGTACTATATCTTATATTCTCTTCACATTATGAGCAGCAAACCTTTATACATGCCAGAACGCCATGTATTCTCATTACAAATCATCTTAATATAGAGCAGTATGGCATATAGAAATCGCAACTTAATCTCAATTACACCAAAAAGGAGGAGTATACACACGCAGTTAGCACATTAAATAGTAGTTTAGGCCAAAAGGCAACACAGGATTGTTAAAATAAATTATGCTTGAAACATGATTAATGTTTGAAAAATTTCACTAATATCAGGCCAGAATGGACGTGAATTGCATAATTTGCATTCTATATTAAGCTACAAGAATTACAGCTGGAACATAGTTGAGAGCATAGGCAAATTACAATTTATGGATACAGAGACGAACGTGTTAAAAAAATGACATAATTGCACTTTAACAGCCATACGCAGTAGGTAGATGAACATGCGACAAAATAATAACAGTTGCTATATATATTGCGCAGAATACGACACAAAGATAATTCAGCCGGAAAGCAAGAATTTCTAAACACAAAGGGTCAGCTAAAAGCTCGTATTGGATGAAGCCTAGAGAACGAGTAATTAATTACACAGCCTGAAAAGACATGAAATATCAAAAAATGACAAAATGAACTAATAGCCAAAATGAATTTACTAGACGAGCATTGCCACAATAGAATGAATTGTTGTATATGTGCGACGGGATTACGGCAACAAGGATAATTCAAGCCGAAACAGGTAAGAATTCTGAGACTCAAAGAAGTGGCTAAAACTCACTTGTAGGTGAAGCCTAAAAGAAAACGAGTAAAATATGCATAAAAGATTAAATGGAAGATAGGGAGTGGTGGGAGGATAAAAAAACTGACATGATTAAGACGTTGACAAAGCCAAGTGAAGAACTGGCGCGAACGGGCATAAAAAACAAGCCAAAACAAAGCAAAGTAACCACAGAAGAAGGTGATTGGTGAACACGAGCAACGAGCAAAATGGCAACACGTGTCGAAATAACTGGATTTATGCTACCCGCAGGCTGGTTCCATAAATCGATTATTCTATCACACGGCAAGGACGAAGGGAAAAAGACAAAAGCAAGGAGGCAAGATGTAGGTAGCCGGATTTCTCGCCTTAATGCAATTTTAATTGTCAAATTAGGCATCAGCCTAAAAATGTGCTATTATCAAAGATGGCCAGCGGCAAGCCAAAACCATTAAAGATTTACATCAGCAAATTTATTATAAGCATTCATTAAGAGATTATTCAGCCCATTTTAATATAAGCATTCAATTTATAAGATGAGCGGAAAGCCAACATCTGTACATGATGAGCGGAAAGCTAAAACATCCAATATTATTCAGCAATTTATTATAAGCATTCAATTTATAGGATGAGCGGAAAGCCAACATCTCTACAGATGAGCGGCAAGCTAACAAATATAGTTATTTAAAACACAGTCTGTTAATTTTAATAGATGAGCAGAAAGTCAAATCAAATCATTTTGATCACTGTCAAATCACATGATGAGCGGAAAGCTAAAACATCAAATAGTGCAATTCAAACACAATATTAATTTTGCAAATGTACTATATCCTATAATCTCTTCACATTATGAGCAGCAACATTGATCCATGCCAGGAACCAGCCATGGTATTTATTATCATACCAATGTTCAATCTTTAATATTAGAGCAGTATGGCAATAGCAATAGCAATATATACCCACCGTAAATGGAAGTGAATTGCAATAAATTGAAATTAATTAAAGGAATGCGAAATAACAAGATTGGACATAAGGCCTTCAAACAAGTTACCCATAAGGTAACTTGCTCTAAAACCCCCCCCCCCCCCCCCCGCATGCTACAGGAGAAATTTAAATGGTGGTTACGCACACTGTATTGGGTTGCCGGACAAAATAAACAAAGTGATTGTTCAATTTAATGACGCATGAAAACTTTCTTCACTGACCAAGTTTCACATTTACCATAATTAAAAGAGCATGGCAAAAAATATCTGGAACCAGCAAATAAAGTCGGAACCCGATTCCCATTAATAAACAAACATTAAAACCATCAAAATTTCATGACAAAGACGGCGTTGATCGCTTAGCCACTTTCAGGGGTTCTTTACAAAAATTTCCAATCCAAATCGAGGAAAAAATTGTACTTTGATGAAAAATAGGGAAGCGATTTGTTAATTGTGAAGGAAATCGTTTTTAGTGGCATTAACAAAAATAATAGCAAAAAAATTTATGACATAAACAGCACTAGCCCGTGAGACAAACCAATTCGCAAATAACAGCACGACGAATTGAAATGATTTGTGAAATGACCTCTAGATAGAGCACGGGTGGACTAGTGGAAAAGCAGGACTCTGGACATTGAGGACCGACGAAATCGAGAGTTAGAGCCCCATCACTCATTGCGTTACATAACTTAGGGTGCATTAATAATACATTTGACACTTATCATGCTATATAATTATATTACTTTACTTTTTTCAAAAACGTTTTTGGCTATTTAACTTTTGTAATATAACATTCAATAAAACATTAAAAAAAAACAAACCATTTGATTGATTGGATTGATTGATTGATTGTGGTCACAGTGAAATGTATTTCTGGGCAAGATACCTAAAAACAAAAGGGCCTTCGTCGAACCAAGTGGAATATGCGAGAGCTGCAAAGGGGACTATTACAAAACTAGCTGCCGATAGGCCGCATTTGTAAGGCATGACTTTGAGCAGTCATCTAAATGAAGCGAAATGACTTTGACGATTTCTTGAAGGGCGGCGTAATAATAATAATAATGACCAACCGCGCTTGAGCCTGTTTACGGGGATTAAGCGCGCTCAATAAAAATGGTAAATGTTATAAATATTATTTAGAAAAAAACAAAGAAAGGAATTAGTCCAAAATGCAACGCACTTAAATGCATATGGAACGCATAAGAGCATTTTAAAATTGTGTGACACAAATTTTTATCGCCTGCGTTTAAAAAATGGCTCATGAGCTAAAGGTAATAAGAGGAAACTAATCGGGCCACCAATAGAAAAATCCTACGCCCGCATATTGAGGAGACAACTCTCCCCGATTTCAAGGACTGGCGCGAACAAGTTTAACTGAGGCTAAGGCCAAACATCAACACTGTGCCGTTGTGAGCTGGGTGTCTCTGCCACACAACTAGCCATTATGTTTGACCATGAAATGCTGTTACCCAACGCCCACCCACCACCTCCCCTTTCGGCGCTGTACCCAAATGTAAAAGCTTCGTCTAAAAAGACAGTTTAATCTTTACACGCATTAACATAGTGGTTAAGGACTCTCACACATGTGGGACACTCAGTTTACTGCAACGGCTTTCAGGGCAAAAGCAGCAAAAAAATTAAGCAATAAAAAATAATAGACTGGTCAAAAGACATTACACGCAACTGCGAAAAGTTAAAGGAGTCAGCAGCGTCGACCGTTTAGAATGCTTTAAAATGAATCACGAAAGTGCGGATACGCAATACCAGAACAGAAACTGCGTGAACCCGCTGGAAGAGATTCAACAGAGCTATGGCTATAGACAGATCTCCTCTCAAATCAAACGTCTAAGACATTCCATAAAGCCTAAGTCAAACAAAAAACGACGACCCTTAGTAATGAGTTATAGGAGAAAGCGATAGACTAACGGGAGGATAAGACATGGGGGTAAATACCTGAGAAACATTGCCGGCGCAGCGCTTAAACGCGGAAACTAAAGGCACCTCCAAATAAACTGTAAAACAAAATAACCTGACGCAACTTATCCTCAAATAGACTTCAAATGAAGGGGGTAAGGAACTTCGAAATCCAAAGGGAAAGAAGTAGCAATTAAAAGAAAAATTGGCTAACAGACATACATCCCAATTACAGCACAACAAAAGTGAAACACCAGTGACAGTCGAAGCTAAACCATTAAATTTATGCAAAGGATATACTTGCATGAAGGGAAACACAACCTTAAAAATTTCAAACATATCTTACTGAAGATGAGCCAGAAAGACTGCACCTAGGCTGTGAGCCTCTAACATTAAACCAAATAGAACAATGAAAATAACTCAGACTGAAATTAAATACAAACTTGAAAAGCAACACGCTGAAACGCAAATTTTTGATGATAAACAAAAAAGAGATTATTGGCAAATAAAATTGACCCGAAATCGACTAGATCAGGCCTCACAAGACAAACACAAAATGACAGTGTAGATTTGCTATCACGATATTTATCAGATGGTCAAATGATGCTCTTGGACATTTAAATTTAACATATTCAACCGCCTTAAAACATACCAATGCCACTAAAGCACCACGGCAGCGAATAAAGGGGTGGGTTTAAAAATTTGACACAAGGCTACATTAAAACCACCTTTGCAACGCAATTATAAACGAACATAGCCTACTAGGTTTAATATCGACCAAGAGCGTGGATAAACGTAGCAACAAGAGGACGTTACCTGACAATTTTTAAAAAACCCGGGACTATCAAATGTTGAACACACCCTATCTATATGACCAAGTGGGGAAGAATTAAGCTTAAGTTTAACAAGAAACAAAACAAAATAAATTTCGACAACGTATAGAAACTTATGGAAATGGCGGCAAAATAACCAAAAACTTAACATTTCTTAAAAGACGCCAAACTAAGGGACAAGGGGCACGCGAGAACCACGGCACCAAAGGCCTACTATACTGGAAATTAGGCACAACCGGGTTTACATCTACAAGCGACCAAAAATTATCCAGTTTACTGGACAACACACACCCAACACACACGCGCGCGTGCCAAACATAATCCTTGAGTTCTTATGACCTCAAGGAAAAAATTAGCAATAAAAAATCCAAACGTTTAACACGAGCTCTTAGGCCTAATTGCATTGTTTACAAACAAAATCAGATAATTCAGTGAGCGTTTGACATAAATCGGTTGTATCAGTTACTATAGACTGAATAGAAAATATTGTTGGACTTGAACGAACACCAGCGCGTGTAGCCTATGTGGGACAGGGGAAACAACACACTATTCTAGCGATGCGTACTTTGTCAAAGACATGCGTGAATCTCCATGTCCTTGACGCGCAAAATGAGGTGTGGTTATCGCGCGTCAAGGACATGGAGATTCACGCCTGCTTTGACAAATACGCATCGCTAGATTAGAATAGTGTGTTGTTTCCCCTGTCCCAATAGGCTACACGCGGTGGTTGTTCGTTCAAGTCCAACAATATCTATCAGTTCTATGTAACAGATACACCGATTTTATGTCAACCGCTCACTGAATTATCTGAAATTTGTTTTGTAAACAATTGCAATTCGGCCTAAGGAGCTGTGTTTTAAAAGTTTGTGATTTTTATTGCTAATTTTTTTCCTTGGGGTCATAAAGAATCAAGGATTTAGGTTGGCACGCGCGGTGTGTGTTGGTGGTGTGTGTCAGTAAACTTGGATTCTCTTTGGTTGCTTGTAGACGTAACCCGGTTGTGCTAATTTTACAGAGTTAGTATGCCTTTAGGTGCCTGTGGCTCGCGGCCCTTGTCCTCGGTTTGGCGTCCGTTTAAGTAATGTTGAGTTTTGGTATTTTGCACCCCGTTTCCATAAGTGTCTATAGTGTGTCGCAAATTTATTTTGTTGGGTCTTTGTAAACTTTTAATGCATAACTTTTCCCCCATGGGCTCATATAGATGGGTTGTTCACCTTGGAGTAGGCCGTGTTTTAACATTGTTCCGGGCTTAAAGGATCTTGTTTTGCCCTCCGTTTACATACGCTTGGTGAGCTAATAATTTTAAACCTAGTAGTGCTATGTTCGTTAGGCATTGCCCTGGTTGTTCCATTTGGTGGTTTGATGGCGCTAGTTTTGTCTGTCCATGTGCTATAATGACTCCACCACTTCTGAGTCGTTCCTGGGTGTCTTGTGCCCCGTGGTTAGGTTTGCAAGGGCGTGTAATATGGTGAAATTCCTAAAATGTCAAGAGCTATTCCTTTGACATCTTGATAATATATTGAATCGTGTGATAGCAAATTGCTATATTTCCTATAGGGTCATTTTGTGTTTGTTTGTGAGCGCTGATCTAGTCGATTGTCGGGTCAATTTCCTCAATCTACAATAATGATCCATTTTTTTATAACCGCCACAAAATTTGCAGTTTCACTCAGCTCGGTGTTGTTTTTGTTTTTGCTTTTCAAGTTTAGTAGTTATTGCAGTCTGAGTTATTTTGTTCATGTTCTATTTGTTTTAATTTATATGGCTCTCAGTTAGGTGCAGTCGTTCTGGGTATCTTCAGTCAGATATGTTGATAATTTTTAAAGTGGTTTCTTTCATGCATCAAGTAGATCAGTTGCATAAAATTATATGGTTTAGCCTTCGGACTAGTCACGGGTGTGTCACTTTTGGTGGTGACTGTAATGGGGTATGTAGTCTGGTAAGGCCAATTTCTTTCCATTGCTACTTCTTTACCCTTTGATTTCGAAGTTCCTTACCCCCTTCATTTGAAAACCTATTTGAGGATCAGTTGCTTCAGGTTATTTTGTTTTCCAGTTTATTTGGGAAGTGCTTTAGTTTCCGCGTTTAAGCGCTGCGCCGGCAATGTTTCTCAGGTATTTTACCCAGGTCTTTTCCTCCCATTAGCTTATCGCTTTAACCTATAACTCATTACTAAGGGTTGTCGTTTTTGTTGACTGTAGGCTTGAGGAAATGTCTTTAGAGACCTTTGAATTGAGAGGAGATTGTCATATAGCCATGCTCTGGTGGAATCTCTTCCAGCGGGTTTGGGTTAACGCAGTTTCTGGTATGGTATTGGTATCGCACTTTCGTGAATGATGTCAAATTTTTAAGTCATTTACAAAAACGGGCGACGCTGATGACTCCTTTTAACTTTTCGCAGTTCGTGTACTTTCTTTTGACCAGTTCTATTATTTTGTATTGCTTAATTTTTGAATGCTTTTGCTGAAAAGCGGTTGCAGGAAACTGAGTGTCCCACCATGTGTGAGCGTCTTAACACTGTGTTAATGCGTGGTAAAGATTTAAAACTGTCTTTTTAGACGAAGCTCTAGAGTTTTACATTTGGTACAGCGGGCCGAAAACGTGGGTACGCATGTCAATGGTAAACATTAATGGCTAGTTGCGTGGGCAGAGACACCCAGTCACGCGGACACGGTTATGACTGTCTTGCCTTCAGCCCATTTTTTTTTAAATGTTCGGCCGCCCGTCTTGAAATAGGGAGAGTTGTCTCGTCAATATGCGGGCGTAGGATTTTCTATTGGGTGGCCCGATTCCGAAGTTTCCTCGTATTACAATTTAGCTCATGAGCCATTTTTAAACGCAGGCGCATTAAAAATTTGGTGTCAGCACAATTTTAAAATGCTCTTATGCTCCATAGTCATTTAAGTGCTTTGATTTTGGACTAAATTCATTTCTTTGTTTTTTTCTAAATAATATTTATAACTTTAACAGTTTTTTATTGAGCGCTCTAATCCCGTAAACAGCTTTCTCAAAGCGACGGTTGCAATAATTATTTTATTACGAAGCCTTCAAGAAATCGTCAAAAATTCAATTCGCTTCAATTAGATGGACCTGCTCAAAGTCATGCCTTACAAATGCAGGCCCTATCGGCAGCTAGTTGTAATATTACCCATAGCAGCTCCTCAGATTTCACTTGGTTCGACGCGAGTGCATTTTGTTTTTAGGTATCTTGCCCAGAAATACATTTCACGGTGACAACAATCAATCAATCAATCAATCAATCAAATGGTTTTTTTTCATCACAGAAGAAATTTACAATAACTAGCAGTTACAAAAAGTTTAACATAGCCAATATATAAAGTTTTAAAAAAGTAAAGTAATATAAAAAATTATACTAGCATTATAAGTGTCAATGTAGTATAATGCCACCACTGTAAGTTATTTAAATGCATGAGTGATGGGCTCGAAACTTTCGATTTCGTCGGTCTAATGTCCCACGAGTCCTGCATTTTTCCACTAGTCCACACGTGCTCTATCTAGAGGTCATTTCACATATCAATTTCAATTCGTAGTGCTGTTATTTGCGAATTGGTTGTATCACGGGCTAGTGCGGTTTATGTCACTATTTTATTATTTTTTGTTAATTTGCCATATAAACATTATGCATTACAAGTAATCAAATCGCGCGCTCCCTATTTTTAATCAAGTTACATTTTTTGCCTCTATTGGATTGGAAATGGTTTTTTGTGTTAAAGAAACCCCTGAACAGTGGCGTACGCGTATCACGCGTTTGGTAGAATTTTGATTTTTTTATGTTGTTTATTAATGGGAATCGGGTTCGGACTTATGTTTCTGGTCAGAATTTTTGCCTAGGCTCTTTTTTATGGTAAATGTGAAACCTTGTTCAGTGAAAGAGAAGTTTATGAGTCAATGTGAAAAATTGAAACAATCACTTTGTTATTTGTCGGCAACCCAACAATTTACAGTTGACGTAACACCATTGGTATAATTTATCTGTTCAGCAGCGGGGGGGGGGGGGGGGGGGGTTAGAGGGTTACTAGAGCAAGTTACATTATGGGTAACTTGTTTGGAGGCCTTATTTCCAATCTGTTATTCACATTCCTTGAAGATATAATTGTCAATTATGCAATTCACTTCCTTTAAATGGTTGGGGGAATTTAGTGCTTTCTATTGCCATTACTGCTCAATATAAAGATTGATTTGTATGAAATACCAGGCTCTGTTCTGGCTGGTATAAAGTTGCTGCTCATACTGTGGAAGAGATTATAAGATATAGTACATTGTGCAAATTAATATTGTGTTAATTGACTATTGATGTGTTGGCTTTTCCGCTCATCATGTGATTGACAGTGATCAAAAATGATTTAGATGTTGACTTTCTGCTCATCTAGTAAAATTAACACTGTGTTTTAATTAACTATGATGTGTTAGCTTTCCGATCATCATGTAGAGATGTTGGCTTTCCGCTATTTCCTATAAATTGACTGCTATAGATAAACATTGCTGAATAATATTGATTTGTTAGCTTCCGCTCATCAGGTACAGATGTTGGGCTTTCCGCTCCATTTCTTATAAATTGAATGCTTATAATAAAAATTGCTGAATAAATCTCTTAAATTGAATGCTTAAAATACTTGCTGCTCTTAAAATCTTTAAATGGTTTTGCTTGCCGCTGGCCATCTTTGATAATAGCAAAAGTTTTAGGCTGATGCCTATTTGAATTTAAAATTGCATGAAACGGCGAGAAAGGCCGCTACCTACTCTTGCCTCCTTGCTTTTGTCTTTTCCCTTCGTCCTTGCCGCGTGAGAGATAAATCGATTTATGGAACCAGCCTGCGGTTTGCTAAATCCAGTTGTTATTTGACACGGTGATTGCCTTTTGCTCGTTGCTGTGTTAACAATCATCCGGCGTCTAGGTGGTGACGTTTGTGATTTGTTTTGGATTGGTTTTTATTTTTTTTATTGTAAGTTATTCAAATTTCTTCTTCACTGCTTTCTCAACCGTTTCATGCATGTCAGATTTTTATCCTCCCACCACTCCCTATCTTCATTTTTAATCTTTTATGCATATTTTTACTCGTTCTGTAGGCTTCACCTACAAGTGAGTCTTAGCCACTCTTGGTCTCAGAATTCTTAGCTGTTTCGGCTTGAATTTTATCCTTGTTGCCGTGATCCCGCGAAACATATATCAACAATCATTTATATTGTGGCATGATCGTCTAGTAAATTCATTTTGGCCTATAAGTTCATTTTGTCATTTTTTGATATTTTCATGTCTGTTTCAGCTGTGTAATTAATTACTCGTTCTCTAGGCTTCATCAAATATCGACGGAGCTTTTAGCTGGACCTTTGTGTTTCAGGAATCTGCTAGTTCGGCTTGAATTATCTTTGTTGTCGTATTGCGCAAATATCAGCACTGTTATTATTTTGTTAGCATGTTCATCTAACATAATGATTATGGGCTGTTAAGTGCAATTATGTCATTTTTTTAACCGTTTAGTCTCTGTATCAGAAATGTAATTGCTATGCTCTCAACTATGTTCCAGCTGTAATTCTTGTAAGCTTTAATTTTATAGATGCAAATTATGCAATTCACTTCCATTCTGGCCTGATATTGAAGTGAATTTCAAACATTTCATTTTCAAGTATTTAATTTAACAATCATGGTGTTGGCCTTTTGGCCTAAACTACTATTATTAATGTGTAATGCCGTTGTGTAATTACCTGCCTACTTTTGGTGTGAATTGAGATTAAGTGCTATTTGCATATGCCATACTGCTCTAAACATATTAAAGATGATTTGGTATGTAATTACTAGGCTTTTTCTGGCTGTGTATAAATGTTTGTGCTCATAATGTGACGAGATTATAAGATATAAGTACATTGTGCATCTAATTATTGTGTTAATTGGACTATTGATGTGTTAGCTTTCCGCTCATCATGTGATTTGAGAGTGAGCAAATTATTTAGATGTTGACCTTTCTGCTCATCTAGTAAAATTAACACTGGGTGTTAAATTAAATACTGATGTGTTAGCTTTCCGCCTCATCATGTAGAGATTGGGCTTTCCGCTCATCCATTAATTGAGTGCTTATAATAAAATTGATGAATAAATATTGATTGTGTTAGCTTTCCGCTTCATCATGTACAGATGTTGGCTTTCCGCTCATCTTATAAAATTGAATGCTTATAATAAAATTGCTGAGATAATCTCCTTTAATGTGAATGCGTATATATAATATAATTGCTGTTGGTAAATCTTTTAAAGGGTTTTGCTTGGCTGGCCATCTTTTGTAATAGCACAGTGTTTTAGGGCTGATTTGGCTATTGAATTAAAAATTGCAATGAAAACGGCCGAGAAGGGCCGCTACCTACTTCTGCCTCCTTGCTTTTTTTGTCTTTTCCCTTGTTCCTTGCAGTGTGAGAAGATAATTCACGGGCTTTTACACAGAATTACAAGAAGTAACTCTTTCTATAATTCCATTGCTTGCTTATCTCCCTCGTATGTGGAACCTGAGTCCCATCAACTTTCATTTGGCTCAAAATGTAGGCCGAATTCAGGTCCGGTTTAAAGATTTTTATTTAAACTTAAACAAATTGAGCTTGCAACCATAAAAATTATGGTATTTGCACTCGCTCTTACTAATATGTTTTTTTTATATATGTTAAATGTGTTGTTTTGTATAATGCTATTTTTATATTTGATGTTAATATTCGTATTTTTTGTATTTTGCCCTCCTACATCAATGTAAGTTTTTCCATGGGAAAAGTGTGTACGTATATGTGCTTTGGTATAATCCAGACCATTTATTTCCTGGAATACTTCGATACCTGCTTCTTTTAATTTAATCTGGATGTGCAATGTAAACCAGTGCATCACTTTGCAAGTAATTCAAATAAATGATTATTATTATTACAATACAGTGTGTGAACAATAAACATCACGGGTGTGAGTTCTTAGCAGGACCAGCTGATTAAGGCTAGCTTCTGAGAGCCAGGTACATTATTTAAACCACCAAATTTGCAAACCACAATACAAAATGCATCTTGCAAATGTGCCCTTTATCTTAAAGCTGTGACCAGTGGTTGTGATATAAGGAAAAGGGCCTGTCAGCAGCTTAAGGTGGGGACCTTTAGCAATCGCGAAGAGACGCAAGGTAGCACTTTATTATGCGACCTATGGGGGTGTCTGCGGGGCCCTGGCCGGAGATGAGGGCAATATTTCAGGGGGGCTTGTCAGCAGCTTGCTGACAATACTGACTCCTTTAAAGAGACATGAGGAGATTTCCAAAAAGAAGGCGCCCTCAATTTTGGTTTTCGAACCCCGGTTTTTCGAATATTTGGAAATGCTAAACCAATGTATTAGAATACAACTGACATGAATTTTAGATGAGTACGCCGTCTTTATGTAATAAGATGATGATTTTTAAGTACCTTTCTATCGTGAACGACAGAAAGTCAAAGGCATGGTTTTCTATGGGGGACGATTGCGATAGCAGGCAAAGTTCAAAACAAGGTTTGCGGTTTTCTTCCTTTGTACTTGTTTGTTCAATAAATATCTTCGAACACGTTCTCGGTGGTGGGTATAAGGACCCGATACAGATGAAATTGAGAGAAAGTGTTATCCTCAAAAAATCTCCTCCTGTCACTTAAATCCGGACACTGGCAGTTGCATTACAACTTCTTACAACTACTTACGCCAATGTGTGGTGTAGACTGTATTTAGTACATAGGGTATGTTTTTCAATTTATGACGTTTGTAATTATATGTATCGCCATTTATGCTTGATGTTGGGTTCACCGAACCCAAGTGTAGTCTGCCGTAGGCCAATAGTATTAGTGTTAACTGGAAGTTTTGGTAACAAGCTGATTTTTTCAGGATAGGCCCAGGAATATGTGTAGAATCACTAAAAAGTCCCCCGAAAAACCCCTGGGGGGCATTCTCAAAATACAAGATGGCGGCCAAAAGGCTGCCATTTTTGTATTTTGTTACAAACTTCCAAACCATTACAAGCTAGAAACAAAAATAGGTATACAAACATATGTTTTGATGGTATACGGATACATAATAAAACACTATAAAGGGGATTTAACCTTTGCAAAGTAGCCAAAATCCAAAATAGTACCCAATTTGCCGCCTTTCGAATCCGTATGTGGATGAAATATGAAAAATGTCAAGTTAGATAAATAAATTAGTCCACAGGGAATCATACGATTTGGTCGATACTTCTAACTATACCCAGATAACTAAAACTGCAAGTGTTCGTACAAACTACTCCAGCTCTGCAAATTACATAATATACCATTATTTAAAGTTCTCATTGGTTCAATCACATGGTGGACTGTATTCAACCATTACCGAGGGATGTGACGTAAATTTCCCCTTATGTCTGAATGGAAATAATGTGAGAGATTAGAGATTCAAAGATGGTAATGAAAATGAATAAGAGTGGGGATGAAGTCAGCGCTAGTATTAAGATTTCACTTTAAAATAGGAACGGTCATGAAATGCTCAAAAGAAACAAGGAATAAGAATAAAATAAGTGTTTATTCATCTTATTGTGATCATGTGACGATTTATATGAGTTAAATACCACAACTTGAACGAGAAGGTAATGAGATGAAGAGAAATAAAAATGGCGTGTTTGTGCTAATATGATAGCGAGCGCACGGGAATAAACCGTGACCTTGTAGACGAGGCCATTGGGTACTAGTGCTGAACAAATGATGCATACAGCACTACTCAACTGGAGAACACAAGACAGATGGGTGGTAGGGACACTCAGTCACCGGACACTGTAGTATATGACAGCATCATGGATGGAAAGAAAGGCAATTTAAGGGTGTTGGTGGTGGGATTAAGCCACCAGGTTCATCACACCTCTTGGCGAGCTTGATATTCTGAAGTTCCTCTAAGGTTGCGGGAGCTAGCAGTAGAACTGGAAGGTATTATAGCGTAACCAAAAAAGCACCACTAACAAGTCTCATCATTCAGAACGACATCAATCCTAGGTGAGTGCACCCTGTGGACTTCACAGGTTGCAAGCGCACTCACCAGCCGAACATGCCAAAGCAACAGCCTGTGTATGCAAAGCGCCGAAAGACGCACCCGCTAGCCCCTGCGAAGCCCCCTGAAGAGACAACACGACGGTGCGTTCTTCGTAGCGGCTGCCTTGGGGTGTTGATTGAACGTAAGATGTGTCCATCATGACACAAAAACACCTGGTCCAGGCCAGGCGGCAGCCCATCTCCATGCATCTAGAGCGTGTTAAGTTTTGGCGCACGACTGGCAAGGTGACAAACGGAGCTGACGGCTCCGGCACATGCCGATGGAATAAATGACCCACCGTGAGCAGGTCCCCTTGCAGCCACTACCTCTAAGGCCCCCAAAGAACCAGCAGCCATTCCAAGTGCCGTAGTATCGTTTGGGCAGGAGCATTGCAAAAACCAATCTGAGACGAAATGTTGAAAAGACTGAGCGCCAGGACAGAACCACGAGGGACACCGCCCCGAAGTCGGTGCCCTCCACTGCACTGCACATCCTGATGT